>PVKZ01001056.1:299563-498299 GCA_004027375.1 Macroglossus sobrinus | reverse complement strand
ATAATGAATCTTATTCCTTGTTACTCTTAGCTGCTCTACTTCTCAAATTAAACCTTAACTATTAAAAAGTGGAATGAACCATTTCCTGAATGTTGCTAGACCCACTTGTAATATGTTTGGACTTATATCTTCATTGTATGAAGACATTAAGCTGATTATATTTTTTAATACTTATGATCGTTCGAATTTTAATTTATTGTCTAGTCAGAATTGAGAAATTATATTCTTCTAAGAATTGTTTAATTTCATCTAATTTTTTAAATATATTGGTATAAACTTGTTCTTGAACTTTACTTAGCTGATTAATCTCTGTGGCATCATCATTTTGTCACTTTTGCTGTTTCTGTTTTGTTTGAATTAATCTTGCCAATGAATCATCTGCTTACTAGTCTTTTTAAAAACCAACTTTTATCATTGCTGATCTCTTCATTATGTGTTTGTTTTCTATTTTCTTAAAAAAATCTGTTTTTATCTCTTTGCTTTTATATTCTTTGAGGTTATTCTCCTTCTGTAATTTCTTAGGTAGGAAATTTAGTAACTTGGAACTTTATTTTTTACTACTGTAAGAATATAAGAATTAGATTTAACTTTAAATACCCTTTTTTAAATCAAATATATCTGAGTACATTTACATAAAATAAAATTTATCCTCCTGAAGTATAAAGTTTGTTCTGTTTTGACAAATATGTACATCCATATAACCATCACCCCAATCAATGCAGAGAGTATTTCCATCACCCCAGATTGTTTGCTCATGTTCTTTTATATTCAACACTTTCCCCAGCCCTAGGCAACCACTTTTATTGACTTTTCATTATTACAGGTAATTTTTACTACTTTAAAATTTTGTACAGGTGTGAACATACAGAATGTATGGGTTAGGAGGAACAGTTGCTAAACACGACTTACCTATTCTAACACATGCACAAACTTGGAAGTACAAAGGAGTTAATACTTCATAGGTATTCTTTTTTTTAAGGGTCTTGACCAATAGGGGCAGCAGCTGGCAAGTAAATACTTCCCTTTTCCATTCCTGGGGTAGATAAATCTCAAATACATTTTACATGGCTCCGCAGAGTCTCCAATATCATCAAGCCCAGGTGTCTGCCTCAGCTGCCATACTGGGATTGGGTTTCCCTGTTTGTCTGTTTCACTCTTCCCTGTTTCTTTTAATTTCTTTGGAAATATTTTCCAAAATAAACTACTCCATGCAAACCTCCATTTCACGCTTTTCTTTTTTGGCCAAACTATGCTAAGACAAAGTATATAAATGTAAGTGCTAAGGCAGAACCACACAAGAAAATTGTAAGAGCCCTCACACTTTTCAAAACACCTAGAGTGTTACATCAACGCTGAAAACCATTACTTCACATGGATAGTTCTAGGAATGGTATTTGCAAAGAAAATATATGTATTTTCTACCTGTTATATATGCTGTACTAAGTATGTACTTTAGATCAAGTTTGTTAATTTTTCTGCTCAAATTCAAATTGTTCATTTTGGAGTGTCACAACAGTGGTGTTAGTCTCATTATTTTAGAAATATGTAGAAGAAATATGTATTTTAGTGATTACACTTATGGTGGGTGCATTGTTGTTATTTTGTCAGTAGAGGAGTCCAGGGATGCTAAATATTATTTCAGTGCCTACACAAGTACCCAACAATAGACAGTGGGCTACATGACTGAACTTAGGTCCTGACTTTCTTTTATACACACAAAGTATTTAACCGGTATTTTATACTACACTGAGTTTACAAGCATACAATTACCATGAAAATTAAGGGAAGATAAAATCAATACTTAAGAGGCATAGTAGAGTCAGAAATAACTGGGTCCTCGATGGACTCAGTCAAGGCTAAATCAATTGATTTAAAAAATTGCTCTCATTTGTACACTGGCTATGTGCGCTAATACATTTCCTCATCAGTTAAGCCAATTTGAGGTTTTTTGTTTGTGTTTTTTAATATATGCAGCCAGAAGCAACCTAAAAGTTTGATAAAGGATATTTTTATTATCTATATTATGTTGTTATTGTTAGCATGAATGATACCTCCACTATATAATCCATTAGTAAAATGTAAAAGAAAATCTTAATGTCACTACATTTGTTTTAAATATAAGCCCTCTAATAAATGTTCTAAACAAAGTACACTCAATTTTATTTTCCAGTTATATAATTATACACCCACCAATAATTATTCACCATTTTCAAAAACTATATTTGAAATGAGTATTAAATTTATCAAATGCTTATTGAGCATTAAGATTATGACATTATTATTTTTAAAAGAGCCTTTATATTTGTCTCATTTTAAAATTATTTGTTCATTCTGGGCATTGCCTAATTCAGTTGATAGCTTTCTATTTGCTATTTTTAAAATATGTTTTTAACAGGAAGTCCTAAATGATTTCTTTTTGGACTATCTTTGTAATACTTGGTAATGGATTAAATTAGTCTCCATGCTTTTCTACACCATAAAAAGTTTAAGTGGCATCAGAATTTTCAAAATTAACAGCAGAATTGTTTTCTATTACAATTTTCAAAAAGTATCCTTCTTATCTCTCATGATTTTATTATCCTATATCTATTTCCTAATTTTATTTAATTTTATATATTTCTCCTAATTATAATTGCCAAAATTTTGTGCATACTATTACTTTATTTGAAAGACTCTGCTCTTAAATATTTTTACCAGTTCTTTTTAAAAAATCTTTTAACTTCTGCTATTATTTCACTATTTCTATACAAAATACAGTTCATATTATATTACTCTTTTAACATAATTTTTAATTAGTATATATTGTATGAATCTTACCATAATATGCTATTTGATTATTTTGAATTATTTATACTATTTTAAATTTCTCATTTTTTTGCTATTATATATAACATTGTGATAAATATCATCATAAATATTTCCTTGTAAATTTTTTTGATTATTTCCTGAGGATAAATTCTATAAGAAAGATTAATAGGCTAATAGCTTCCTTTTTTTTTAAGCTTTGTTAGGCATTGGCAAATTAATTGCCTCTTACAAGATTTGTACACATACATTAGTATTCATTTATAAGTTTGCTTTTGAAGCACATGGAAATAGATTTAGATAATATTTTATCTTTTTCCAACTATCACTATTATTAAAAATGTAAATGGGACTAGGTGATCCTATATTCACTTTTTGCAGTTTAAAAAATCGATTGAAAAAATATCAAAGATATTTAATTTTAGAATTCTCTTAATATACATAAAAACAGCAAATATAAAAATAATACATTTCTATAGAGATTTTAGTGCTATCTACAGAAATAATAATTTAAATGATTTAACATTAAGTTACAAACTTTGAACTCTGACTTTTCTATAAAGTTATACTTTGTTATGTAAATAGGGAAAGGGCAACTTATCTAAAGTTGTTAATGCTTTCACTGAGATAAGAGAAAGAATATCGATGGGAAGAGCCAAAATGAGGCACTTCTTTCCTGACTTTCAGTTTCTTTTCTTGTCAAATTCTCTGTACTCTTCAAGGACACTCTAACAGCTGAAAAGCATATTTCAACACAATTTAGAACAACAAAACAAGTCTCCTGTCCTGGCCTGACATAGTCCTCCAGGTTTGCATAGTGAAATGGTTGCTTAAAATTGGAGAACATAATTTTATATTAAGACTCTTACCTGTTTATATTTTTTGTAATCTGAAAAAAGAGATGGGAAAATACCTATGTTCAAATTTGTGTTTGATGCCAATTAATTTAATAACTTTGGGAAAGCTAATTAATATCTCTAAGTCTCAGAAATATTTAATGATATGATGAAATTTTATATAAAATTTTAATCTATTGTTTATTACTTATATAAACATATTTTTGTGGTTCAATTGATATGCCTGTGTGGTGTGTATGTGTTTTCACACACAGGTTAATAGGTTCCAGAAGCATAAGCATATTCCGTAGCCATTTTTTCTGGAGGAGAGAACTTCTTAAAAGGAAACTTGGATACAAATTTCATGTCTACCGTTTATTAGCTCATGACCTTGGATAAGTTGTTTAATTGCTCTTCTGTTTTATGACCACCCTTCTTCTTTCCTTCTACTGGCCATTTGAAGAACTTGCTTGGGTAAAGGGAGTTTTATTCCTGGAGGAGATTCGTTATCTCTTCCAGATCTTTTATTACACCCTAGCTAACCATTTCATTATGCACACTGCTAAGGTTAGAGAAAGGGTGTCCAACAGCAAAAACATCTTCTGTCTTTTAGTGTCATTACTATTCATGCAGTATATCATTTACATTCATACTAAACTACTACTTAATTTTTTTTTCTTCTGTCTGTCAATGCTGGTATAACAACGATATGACTTTTTTTTTAATTGTGTACCAATCTGCTTAAAACATATGTCAAACTATTCTTATAAAACACTGGGTGAACAAATTCCCCAGAGACATCTGTATTGAATCAAGAACTCCCTGGAGCTATAAATATTTTTTTGTTTGTTTTATTCAGTAGTTTTTTTTTTAATTTTTGTTTTTTCCTTTATACCCTTTACTTGGGAAGATTTTGCATTGAATTCACAAGCAGGCTTATTCTGATTTTCCCAACACAATAGTGGAAATAAAATAAAACATAGTCAGCATACTGTCTACCCAGCTACAGTAATATCTGTGAATGTGGCATTTGCATGCCTAACAGATGTTTGCCTATGTAATTATTTAGAATTATATTTTTCATTGCTTTCTATAATGCTTATCATCAGGATGCCAAGGGCTGAAAATTTAACTCTGAATACATTTTCACTAAGAAAGTATAATAAATAAATAATATGATGTTTATTTCTGTTATCATTAACTATGTCTGATTGTGACATCAAATGCCTCTTAGGTCGACCTCCTGACTCTCCATCATCATCTAAAGATGAGTCCTTTACACTCTTCCTCCAACAATCACTATGCCCTTTAAAATCTTTTATTCTTCCTCAGTAAAATGCATTTTATATATAAACACTATTATTTACTCTCAAACTGTTGTTTATTACTTATGTAAATATATTTTCACTGTTCAATTGATATAATTTTCTAATTGAAAAAGTATTTGAGTATGTTGGTTTGAGATAAAATACATCATATTTTCTCATTAAAATTAGTGAAGATACACAAATATATATATACATATATATATACACACACACATATGTGTATGTGTATACATATACAAATTTCAGAAAGTAATAAAATTTGTCAACTAAAAACTGACTAGAAATTTATTTTTCAGAGATTCATAAGCCAATATAACTTCTACTGTCTAAAAATATAACTTCCTTGTTGAATATCATAAATGAACCTTTACATTAAAATGAGAGAGAGAGAGAGAGAGAGAGAGAGAGAGAGGGAGAGAGAGAGCGAGAGAGAGAGCAGCTTTTGGAGAGTAAAGCCAACCAGTACAGCCCAAGAAAATTAAATCAGAACAAATCAAGGTAACCAGAAGTGATAGACATTTTGCCACACTTTTTGAAGTCAAGTTGGTATAGACACATTTATATTGGAATAGGAAACATTAATGATTAAAACCCAATCATGAGACCCCTTAGAGACTCTTTCAAACTTTTTAGATCATGACCCACATAAAAAATACATTTTACATTGGAATCCATCATACACAGACATATATCATATATGTTCACACATAATGGAAAGAAAACATTCACTAAACAGTTCCACACTTAATACATGCAATGTACTCTGTTATTTCCTCTTTCCTTCAGCATTATTTCTAAAATATACTGGACATGATTCAGTTAACTGTTTTTACTTTAACAACTCCAGTTTATAACACATTGCCCAGAAGCCACTCTAGTGTTCAGATCAGAAACTGTTTTAGGATTTCATACAAATGATTGCTATTTTTTTTGATGTTTTGAAGATCCCAGAATGGATTGATGAAACTAACTGATAATCTTCTGTTTGCATGGACATTTAGGAGTTGACTTCAGCTGAGTCAATAAGACACATATTGTGGTTGAATTCATACCTGAAGAACAGGACTTCGTATATAGGATTCAATAACTGTTGTTCTCTAATGACTATACTCTCACCACAAGAGGAAGATGACCAGAAGTATAGTTATTAGAGAATGACAGTTATTGAATCCTAACTTCCAAGTGCTTCTTTCCTGGGTATCAATTAGGTTAGCCAGAGGAGTTCCTGATGGACACATGCAGCCAAGGGAAGCCACACATCATCCATCACCTGAGTTATCAAAAAAGAATTCTATTCTGCACATAGAAAGAGAGAATGTAAAAAGTCAGTGTTGGGTCAACAATGTAATTGGTCCCTGGCTATCAAGGATGGACATTTTTTCCCTCTTCATGGAACACTGCAGAGATTTGACTCTGTTAAAAGAAGACAGGGAAAAAGGTTTGCATATGTGTATTCATTGCTTTATTCCTACCTGTGGCCACAAAGGAGAATTCTGCCATGATCTACTCAATCTTTTCTATCTTTCATTTTTTTTCTCTACCACCACTGTTGTCAGTTTTCCCATTCACATGAAGGGCTACCATGAAGAGAGCTGGAGAGTTGCACCTTAACTTGATTAGCTCCAGGCCATATCTACATGGTAGAGTAGTAGCTGAACTTGTACTGAAGGTATTAGTGAGAGAAAATCATTATCCTCATCATCACAATTGACTAGAGAAGGGGAAAAGGAGCTAGAGAGATACAAGTCATGTATCTCTCTAAATGCTAAAGGTGGATTGGGAAATGCTCTTTTGAGGTTATTTTGAGAGGAAGGGAGAATTTTGAGGCAACTCTATCCTGTTGATGAGGGTAAGAAAAAAAGACAAAAAAAAATTTGTGACATGTTGCCCTGCATTTTAAGAAACACCTTTATTGGTGTTTTCTTCAGAAGTTGCATTAAAGATTTCAATTACTTTCAATCATATTTTGGTTACCAAATGATTGAGTTGCTGCATTATTATTTTTGTAGTAGCAGCAGTAGTAATAAAATAATAATAATTGCTGCTAATATTACTATTATTATTTTGAGAATACTACATGCCAGGACTTACCTACAAACTGATAGGAGTTAACTACAAACTGAAAATTAAAAGTGTTAAAATCTTATATAGTTAATTTTTTTGCATATTGTGTAATACTTAGGGTTCTTTTTTAACCCATCTATGGATCTCAACTCACATTTTAAAATTGCTGGTAAAGGAAGGGTTTTAGAATATTAGTAAACCTAAATATAGCATTGGAATAAATTCAAAGAATCTAAATTCATTTTTAGAAAACACATTTTTAAATGAGTCATTTTATTTTTCTCTTAGTAGGAATATAATTCAAAGTTCTAAAAGCAGTATACAGTGACACTTAACAACCCTTGGGAAAGATTAAGGCTCAAATCTTAAAGCAACAAAGCAGACAACCATGAGGGTTTAGATATATTTCAGTTTTATGAAGTTATCTTTTTAATCTCTCAGTAGTTTCTAGCATTATTAGACATATTTTACTATATCGACTCCATCAAAAAGAGAAGATAGAGAATATGAATGGAGATCACTTTTCTTGTGGATTATATTTGACATGATATACTATGGTGTTTTGAGTATCCAGTTTTATGTATCTCTGCTGAGAAATGGAAATCTTTATTTTGTCTTTTTTTATCTGATTTATAACTCTATTGAGTTCAGAAATTACACTCAACTCAATACGAATCCTCATCTGTTTCTCAATTTAAAAATAACTACCAAAACAAAATAAAAATCAATAACTTTTTAAAAAATGAATTAGATATAGCCCTCCCTCTCATATAAGAAGAAAAAGGAAAATCATTTTCTTTATACAAATATTATCTTGCCAGGGAGAACCATGCTCTTGGGTACTGGTTTGGTAGATACCAAGATCTTGTTCAGTATTAATAGTCTTAATTGTGACACCTTAACATTAACAAAAATCTTACTCTGGTGCCATATATTGAAATGAAATTACATTAGAGGAGAGAATTTTTCTTCTTTCTTTGAGGCATTCTGTGATAGTGTTCTCAAAGACTGTTCTGTGGACTATTTGCATTCATCACTTGTTAAATTCTTCAGTACTATCCCTAGTCTTACTGACAAAGAAACTTCAGAGGTTAGAACTCAGGACTTACAGTTTTTAAGAAAATACCTCTTGAGTAAAATATACTGGCCTATGTTTCAGAATAAATCCATATTCCATAGAAATCTTTACCTTAATAGTTTAAGTAACTAGATTAACAATCAAGAATGTTGTAGTTAACAATAGTAAACTTACAATTAATATTAGGTAGGATTTAAATGTACATTTAATTTAATTTTAAAAATCTTAATATTTTAAGAACTTAACATTTTCTTATAATTCAGAAATACTTATTACTTTCAATGTTTAATAAAAGTTGGGAATCTAGCTAAAATTAAAAATATATATAATGCATGATATTAAAATTTAATATTTAAAAATAAATAATCTAATGATATATATTCCAAAGTAGGTTAGTTTTTATGTCCTTTATATAAGATTTGTGTCAAAGAATTTATTTTTAAAGAGATGATAAAGTTTATCAGATATTATAGGTAGAAGAAGGCTTAGGAATCCACTAGCCCCAAACTTCTACTTTACTGATGAAAAAAATGAAGCCCTCAAAGCAGCAGAGGTAGGACCAGCACTTCTCTCTCCAGGGCATTTTTGGTTACTGTTTTCTGATTTGTTATACATATGCCTGTCAAATCAGGGAGATGACGTGGCTAACAGCAATGACTTTGAAGTCAGAGAGATCTGGACTTGAACTCGAATTTATTTTTGTAACATTTAAAAAATTATTTAATTCCCTGAGTTTCTGTTCCATAGCACATTGGGGAAAATAGAACCTACCTCATTAAATAGATATAAATATTAAATGAAATACAAAATATCACATATCGAACCCATTATTGCTATCTGCCTTATATATATCTATGTAGATTTATATTTTAAATGTTTATAGCTTGAATTAAATATTTTATATAGGTAATGCATTCAAATAGTAAAAAAATTAAAGCAGTTTGAAATCTATAAAGTAAAAATTCTCCCACCTTGCCCCTGCGAATAAATAAACCTCATTTATTTGTATGTGTATCTGCTTCTAGATTTTCTTTTTGCAAATACTAGCATGCACAAATTAATATCTATTCATTTTTTTACATTAATGATGGTCACACTGTTTTATACTTTTGTTTTGTTTTTTTTTTAACCGCACATTATATCTTGGAGGTCACTCCATGTCAAATACAGAGAATGTCTTCATTTCTTTTTTACAAAAAAACATAATAATAGTAAACCTTTTTATTGTATCATGCATGAGGCATCCTATTAAATGTTTTAAGTATTTTACATAAATTAAGACATGTAATAACATATTCTACAAATGTGTATTTGTTTTATCCTTCTTAATTGATGAAGAAGCCATATTTATGAATCTTAGCCCAAATCTCAGAAATATCAAAGGGTAAAGTAGGGATTTGAACCTGTCGATCTTGCCACAATTCGTGCTCTTACATTTTACACTGTAAAGTATCTTGGCTTTATAATATAACCATAATTAATTTATTTAGTACTTGACTAATGCAAAATCATGTTGCTTACAAACTTGACTTTTTATTAGAACCAATGCTGCAGTAAATAACCTTGGACAGAAAAACATGCAAATAATAACTATAGGATAAATTTGTAGACGTCAAATTACTGGGTGAAACTGTAATTGCCTTTGTAATTTTAATAGATGTTACCAAATTACCCTCTTAGTGATTTTTAATATGTAGTTCCACCAGCAATGTATGAGAATTTATCTCCCCATAACCCTGCTAACAGAATGTGTTGCCACACATTTAGATTTTATCCTCAAATAGGGCAAAAAATGCTATTTCACTGTAAGGTCAAGGTTAATTTGTTAATTTTTTTTTATTAGGAATTTGGTTGAGAATCCATTTTTTTCAAGACCAATTTATATTTCCTTTTCTGTTCATAACTTTTGCCAATTTTTAGAAATTGTGCTGTTGGTCTTGTTTTTTTTAAAATACATATCTAGGAATTATTTTTATGTATTCAGGAAAGTGACCTTTGAGTACAAAGTAATTTGAATTTTTTTCCAGGTTTTTATTTGTTAAAGTATATCTTATTTTTTGGAACAGTTTTACTTACAGAAAAACTGATAACATAGTACAGAGTTCTCAGGTATCTTGTACCTACTTTATTATTAATAACATATTAGTATGGTACAGTTATATTTTCTTCAGATTTCTTTAGTTTTTTGTTTTTGTTTGTTTGTTTGTTTTGTTTCATTTTTGTTTTTCTGCTTCAGAATCCTGTTCCAGCTACCACATTACATTCAGTCATCAGGTCTCCTTAGGCTCTCTCTTAGTCACTTCAACTGCTATAACAAAATACTATAGATTGGCTTGCTTAACAAAAAGACATTTCTTTCTCATAGTTCTGGAGGCTAGAAGTCTGAATTAAGGATGCCAGTACAGGGATTCTTCGTGAGAGCTCTTTTTCTGGTTATACCTTTACATGGCCTTCCCTTGGTGCATACACTCAGAGAGAGAGCTATCTACTGTGGGATTTCTCATTTTTTAAGGATATTTATCCAATCATAGTTCTACTCTCATTATTTCATCTAAAACTAAGGTCCCACCTCCAAATACCATCACAATGGGGATTAAGAGGCTTCAACACATAAATTTGGGAGGACACAGTTCATAACAGGCTCTTCTTGATGGTGAAACTTTGTCAGATTTTTTTGTTTTTTTTTACTCTGATAGTTTTGACTTCTGTTCAGATATTTTGTAGGATGTTCCTTTATTAGAATTTTTTTTTTTTTAATTCCCACAGCACTTGTATTCCTAGGTGGTCTCTCATACTTACCAGGACCAACCCTGCTTAGCATTCAAGATCAGATGAGATTGGGCACATTGAGGATGGCATGGCCAGATTGATTTTTTTGTTTGTTTGTTTATTTTAATAATTATACTGAGATTATGGGTTTTGGGTAAAAAACCGCAGAGGCAAAGTGCCATTTTCATTATATCACGTCAAGAGTACATGCTGTCACATGATTTATCACTGTTGGTGTTGACCTTCATCACCTGGCCAAGGTAGTGTTTGTAGATTCCTCCATTTTAAAGTTACTTTCCTACCGTATCCCATTTTCTTACTGTATTCCTTGGAAAAAAGCCATGGAGAGTTATGCTCCCCTACTAAAGTGGAATATCATTGTAACTTACTTGGACTTGTTCTGCTTGGGAGATTTATTTATTATCCTACCTTTATGTATTTATTAATTTATATCATTATAGAATCATATAATTTTTGTGCTTTTGATTATAATCCAATGATACTTTTTATATTTTGTTTCTCAGAAAAGTCATCCATTGGGAGCTCTTTCATTTGGTTCCTGTGTCTTTTGACCCCATCAATGTATAATTGGCTCATTTGAACAATTTCTCACTTTCTAACACTATAAGATGTACTAGCCATTTCTTCAGAGTCTTGGTTTCTTTTGTTATATAATGATATCAGAAACCAAGATCTGGATACTGCATGTTTTTTTTACTAAGGGTTGTTGTTTACTTTAGCCTTCTCAGATGACAGAGGAAGAAAATATATGTGTGCATACTACCTGGTGTGTGTGTGTGTGTGTGTGTGTGTGTGTGTGTGTGTGTGTGTGTGTGTGTAATTTCTTTATGTAACAATTCATATCTACAAATTAATTAAACATGACTTCATATAGATGTCTCCAACTCTATTTCTACATGGATCATTCTAGCCCCTGTCCTTGACTAGCCATAAAACCCCACTCTAACATTGAAAAATCTGGCTTCCACAATCTGACATCCATTTACTTAATTACTCAATTCTAATTTAGAAGTATCAAAATTGTTACCTAGAACACCTACAAGAACTGAAGTAAAGTGTGTATGTGCACTCCTTTTGCCTTTAGTTTTACAGATTCAACTCATTTCCAGAGTTGCTTAAATCAGCACTTTTCTCCTTGTCTTCTTGAGTGAGGTAGTTTCATACATTTGTATTACAGTTACATTCTCTTGTCTTCTTTCCTGGGAATCCCCCATCCTTCTAAACAATTTTTTAAAATTTGTGTATATTAAGGTTCAGCTTAATGCTTTAAAGTTTGATGTGTTTTGGCTAGTACATAATTCTATATCCAACATTACAGTATTATACAGAACATTATCACTGTCTAAAACAATTTATGAGCTACTTCTATTTAATCTTCTCAGGACTCCTAAAAACCACTGATCTTATTGTGTCTATAATTTTACATTTTTCAAAAGTTTATATAATTGGAATCATATAGTAGTTAGCTTTTTTAGACTTGCTTTTTTCATTAAGGTTCATCTTTTTTGTGTGTGTGATAGATCACTAATAGATCTCATGTATTTTATTGCAGAGTAATGTTCTACTGTATAGCTGCACCACTGTTTAACTATTCACCTATTTTTGCTGATTATGAATAAAGTATCTATAAACATATGTGTGCAGGTTTTTATATAGGCATTAAATAAATTTGGTAAATACCTGGGAAAATGACTGTTAAATCATATGGCAAATATTTGTAAGAAACTGCTAAATTGTTTTTCAAAGTCACTATACCAATTTTAGTTCCCACCAGCAATGAAAGGAGTTGTTCCAAAACCTTGCTAGCATTTGACATTGTCAAATAATTGTATTTTAGTCATTCTAATAAGTGTATAGTTGCGTCTTACGGTAGTAGTTTGCAATTTCTTAATCAGAAATGATGTTGAATATTTTTTTATATATATTTTTGCCAGTGATATATCTTCTTTGGTGGGATGACTGGTTAGATATTTTGCCCATTATTTCCACTCAGTTGTTTTCTATTATTGAGTTTTAAGATTTTATATATTTTACATAACAGTTATTTATTAAATATTTGTTTTGTAGATATTTTCTTCCAGTCTGTGCCTTTTCTTTCCATTCCCTTAACAGTGTCTTTTACAGAGCAGTTTTTAATTTCATTAAAGTCCAACTTTCTGATTTTCTTACATTTATGGATCATGGTTTTTGTGAAAAATCCATTTCCAAACTGAAGATCACCTAGATTTTTTCCTGTATATCAAAATAACAGTAGTTCAGAATATATGGTATAGTACTTTCCATGAGATGCTGAGATCGATACCCCTATTTTATAAGATAAAATAACAATCTTTGTGATTTTTTGGGGGGTCCTCTGGAAAAACTCAAAGATAGCTTTAGTTGTGAAAGATAACCTAAAATTTTTAGCTTAGTTTAGTTTTTAACTTAGAATTAATCTTGGGGAGGAAAAATAAAAAAAAAATTATCAAATAGATTTGATCATTTAATAAAGTTAGAATTCTAGATGCCTCAGAAACTATACTTGTATACCTATTTAATCAAAGTGATAAAATGTTTTAAAATAAAAATAAAACAAAATAACAATGTTATAAAGAACTCTAGTCTTTCACAAAGTAGAAACTTTGTTCTCTCTGTCTTCATTTGTTATATTTATTTAAAGTAATCAAGGGTACGATGAAGTTAACACAAAGTAGAGAAAATTATTCCAGAGAGAACTGAAATATATCTATCTGCGCAAATTACACAGAAGGTAAAGAGTAATTTTTAACATTCTGTATTAAAAACTCTAAGACCATTTTATCATTTGAACAGAGATAGAGTCAAATATAATATTTGGCAGTAAAGGATATAGGCTTTTATTTCTTATGAATAAATACATCAAAAAGAGCAATCTTTGGCAAAATGTTAATACATTTTATTGTTTCTTTTCAGACCTTAATATATGCAGGTATTATAAACTAAGACAAATAAAAATTTCCTTTCTGAAAACCAAGAATTTTTATGAGCTATCCTAGCTTTGTGTTTCATTAACCTCTTTCACATTCTAGGCTGCAGACAATTTAAGACCAAACTACTCTCTTTTTATCTT
Organism: Macroglossus sobrinus; assembly: GCA_004027375.1. Lineage (NCBI taxonomy): Eukaryota > Metazoa > Chordata > Mammalia > Chiroptera > Pteropodidae > Macroglossus > Macroglossus sobrinus. The sequence continues at coordinate 484,310 of PVKZ01001056.1, read as the reverse complement.
GATGACAAAAGCATATTCCATTACTTTGTCTCCACATTAATATGTCACTGCCACCATTGTCCCATGTATAGTCTCAACTACCTGTATAACTATCCTCTGTTTCACACATTAAACTGAGAAGTAGATAATTGAGATCTCTCATATATAAGCATTTTACTAGATTTAAACCTGACTCAGTGAACCATACCAGGCAATTGACATTATTTTAAAGTTGCAAACATGAACTCATTTGTTATCACAACCAAAAGATAAAGCCATTTTATAACATATAAAAGTAACAAAAACTATATATATTTAAAATGGTACTTAGTAATCAGTGCTTCAGTATTTAATCATACTCTGAAATTAAGATTTTGCCAATTATCTATAGTTTTAAGTTACCTAACAATCTTGAAATTTATGGTTAGCTTGACATATAAACATAATTTCTGTTATAAAAATGACTACTATGATTTGCTTTAGTAAAATACAAATTTATTTTTATGTTAAATATTTAAAAGTAATATTAGCTTATCTGAGTAATAAGCCAATATAAGAAGTTTAGGTAGTTCAGATTAACTAGTCTCTGCATGAAATAACAAGCCTAAATCTTTCAAATATAAAATATATGCTTATATTACATCCATACTGATAAACTCAAGCCAAAAGCAGAGTTATTATTTATATTTTTAAGTGCAAAGTATTAAATGAGCCTGATTTGTTCTAAGATTCACTTTAATTATGTGATTTGGATTTTTAAAATGTTTTTGAGATAGCAATTTCCATAAGTATACTTTTAACATGTATAACATTCTTAAAATATTAGAAGTGTACTTTCCTTATTTTCTGTGAATTTCAGGAACATAACATTTATGTATATTTATCTTTAGAAAACAATCAGAGCAGTGATACTTTAAGAAACCTAATCATCTAATTTATTTTAAAGCCCTCTGGTGGTAGGAAAAGATGTCATTCTCACTCCAGGAAAGGTAAAAATTTCTGAATTACAGACACATAAAGAGCTTATAATAGTTTTACATCAGTCATATGTCAAAAGTAAACCATAAACACAAAACTCAACAGTTCAGATATCAGAAAGCTATTTCCCTTCCCAGTGGACACGGTATTCTTAAGAGATCTGAGTTCATAAGTAGGTAAACATATAAGAAAACTATCAAAACATTGTTCATCTCTTACTCAGCAGAAGATAGATGACCATCATCCATCTGACAGAGATCTTTTATTTATATATTTTTAGATGAGGCAAGCCTTGGTTGACCTCACATTTCAAGGACCTTGTCAGTTTACAATCCCTTATTTTTAATTTTTTTTTATGCCTACAGCACCTGGTCTTCCTAGCTGGTCTCCCATCCAAGAACTAACCAGAACTGACCCTGCTCAGCTTTCGAGATCAGACAAGATAGGGCTTATTCAGGGTGGCATGGCCGTAGACTGAAAAAGATCTTTTGATGGTCAAACCATAAAACCAAATTCTCAATTACAGCCATCAGTGGAAACAACTTATCAGCTCTGCACAAATCAAACACAAATACAAAACACAAATTTGCTAGAAAAAAAATTTAAAAAACACAACTAGAGAGTCAGAAAATATAAAGTTTTGGGCTTCACTCTGAGAGTTAAAAAAAGACTTTTCGGACTTATGCTATCTCATGAAGTGCAATTTTCTAATAATGCAATTTTTCTTGGCTTTGTCAGGTAAGTTTACTTGGGTATCAAGGTAAATGACCTCTACAATTATTAAAGGTTAAAAACCATTATTTTCATACAAATATAAAATAAACATGTATCAAAGATTTTTTGTTCTTTTTCCATTGTTTATTTTTTTGTTTTATGGTTTATTCTTAGATCCCATTGAGTGTAGCAATTAAAATTTTTTATGTTATCTTTGTATTCTGAAGTTTTTTTGTGTCTTCTATTGTCACTTTTTCTATTTTTCATATTTGTTCCCATTTATTTTCTTGATTTTTTTTTCCTTCAGTGTCCAATGATCCTTGGTTCTTTATTCACTTTGATGGGTAAAATATGTTTATATGTATAAGGGACTACCAATGTTTTTTTTAATTGTAACATTAGGGATTATCTCCTCAATAGACTTCATTTTTGCATAGGATGGTGACTGTTCTGTGTATGTGGATTGTACATTCTGACAGTCAGGGTTTTCTGTAGAATGCATGAACAACAAGAAGGCAATTAAGAAAGTAACACTCACCATTTCCAAATGAAAGTGGTTTTGTGAGATATTATTTTTTAATGTCATTCTTTCCTGAATGTCTTTGTTTTCTTTTTATTTCAGAATTTATTGCAAACTGATGAAGTAGCTTAATTCTGCTCTGTTTTACTCTTAAGTGTCAAATCTCTAAACAAGGGTCCTTGCAGACAAAGAGCTATCTCCTTCTATGGAGGGTTAGTCCTTAGGGAAAAGTTCACTCCTTCCTGCTGGTTGGTTTAAGAAGGGAAAAAAGGCCCAACTTGATAAGCTGCTCTTAGTGCTATAATTCCTCAGTCTCCTGCTCTGTGTATTTGTTGATTTTGAGGTTGTAGCCCCAAAACTCTCTCTGAAAGTACAGTGCATACCTTGTTTTTCTCAGGCTAAGATTTTACTGTTACAATTTCTCTACCATTTGATTATGCATGCCTTGTATCTTCCAGATCCTCTAATAAGAGTTCTCCTTTTCCCAGGGCTATTGTGGTTTTATTATTTTTTAACTTAATATTATTTTTATAATTTCTTTTTGTCATTTAAGTTATAAATTTAGAATGAAAGGTAGGAAAACATTTGTGCTTAGTCTGTCATTTTTAATCAGAATTTAATCTGCTATAATTTAACACTTATTTTTAGTTTGATTACAGACTGTATGAATTAGACTGAAATAAAGTTGTTAAATGTACTTATTTTACTTGCGACCCAAACCAATAAGTGTTTTTATGGCTTAACCACAGACACAAAAAATGACCCAAAGAAGGCACAGAAGATGCAGTCCTCATACCCAAAAATACTCAAGAAGAGAAAAAGCAAAGATGCCCATTGCTACAAACAGTAGCAAAGGCAACAGGAATGAGAAAAGAGTTTCTTTATTTGGACTAAAATGAAATCCTGGAGAGCCGACAACAGTCAGTAAGATGCCAGCCACAAATGAGGTGCCCAGCTTGTCCGGCTGGCTACAGATTTTTAGCCCCCCAACCTGAACTCCAATCACAAATGAACATGGAAAGTAACCTCACAGGCTGTTCTGATCAGAAATTTCTAACTAGGAAAGTCATAGTGGGTAGTCAAGGCCCAGCAATAAAAAGACAAAACTTTTTAGTAAAAGGTTTATCTTTGCTTTAAGCAAGCTCTACCCATTGTTTCCAGGCATATAGGTTAACACACCTTTGAAATAAACTATAACCACCCTCTAGAGAGCTCATAATCTTGCTAACTGTCCTCCTTTCTCTCAGTTCCATGTGATCTTCCTTACATTCCCTCCTTAATTTCAAATGCATAGAAGAAGCTGCAAAACTGTTATTCTCAGGGGCATTTAAGATCTTGCTTTCTGGCATCCATTGTCAGTGTGGCTCTAATAAACTCGTATAATTTACACATTTGGACATTTCTTGTGTTGACACAATGTCTGCCCCCAATCCCAGCCAAGGCAGGCACAAATTAGAGAACACTCTCTCTGGATCTAAATAGAATCTTGGGAAACAAAATTGAGATAGAAAAAGAACCTTGTCCAATTTTATTGGTGATTCACAAACTCACCATTCTGAGAAGCAGGCTAGAACAGGCTTATAGGATTTATGCCTATGTTCTACCCTGATTCTCTTTATAATAAACAACACAAAAGACAGAAACTAATAGGACATAATGACTACATAAAATAAAAGTCACAACATCCAAATAATTAGCTCTAACCAAAAGTTTTCTTCTGCATATTTAAAAAATCTCTTCTGGAAAAGGAGGAAAAGGAAAGCTCTTAACTGTTCTTGCTTAACTAGACTCCAAGCAAAAATCCAGGAGTCTAAGTAGTAAAAGCAGTTTAGCTTTGCTTGATTAATCAGAGTTCCTGGGATGGCAGCAGGAATCTCTGGAACTAGTAGGGAATCCCAACCATTCCACTCTAGTCAACAAAACTGTTGGAGAGAACTTTTCTTCTTCCAACTTGGGTTCAGTTATGGGTGCCTGCAAATTAACTGGCAATACATTGATTAACAGGAAAAAAGACAAAGTTTATTCACAGTGACATATAGGAGGTGCTCAGTAATAAGTAAGTTTATGAATGGACAGAGATAAAGGTTTATATACAAAACTTAACAAAAGATAGGTTTAGGGCACCAATGGGAAGCAAAGGTTCTATTGGACTTTTTTTGATGCTAAAGATAATGGACATTCTGTCTCCATAGAAGCTGAATTCATAGGAAACTCCCTCATGGGAGGGTTAATGGCAGCTATGCTTTCAGGAGGCTCTGTTGGAGAAATTCAGATAACATTTCTTTGTTCATCCTCTGTGGCTCAAATGTTTTCCCTTGATAATAATCTTTACACCAACTCTGGAGTTCCAGTGGCTCTCCACAGGTGCTTTATGTAACAGCTCAGAAATTTTTAGTTAAGTTGGGTTATATTTAAACAATAAAAAAAAAGTATAAATTCTGGGGCTGAGATGAGAATTGAAAACAAAATTAATTGCTCAGGATATAACAGAAAAAATAGTAAATTATTAGAAATGTATTAATACATTTTTAAAAAAATTTCTTCCAATATTCTTTTTTTCAGTTTATCTGAAAATGTGAAATACTGATAAATATAAACGAATTGGAGGCTAACTAATTTTTAACAAGAGAAATGTAAGTAATATATCATAATTTTTTAATGCTTGATTTAAAAGTATGTTTTACAAAAAAATTTACAAAATTTTAATAAAGCTTAATTCTTGAGAATGAATACCATGATAAGAATATGAGTTTGACTCTTTCTGTTTATATTCTGTTATGAATAATACACTTGGCAGGATATCTGGATATATACCTTGTAGTTATTTTTATTGTTACTATTATTATAATATAAAATCTGTAACTTGAAAAATGATGAGAAAATAATTTCAAATAGGGTAATACATGTATTTTTCTATAAAGACAATTTCCTGATAATTTAGTGGAGTTTACTAATCTAATTTTTTTCTTTAATTACATTTTTCTAAATTTACTATTATTTTCCAAAAGTCCGAAACTTAAGAGGCAGGAAAGTATTAAAGTGTGTCCTCTTAAACATACAAGACAAACCACCATAGGTAATGTAACTACTCAAACTCATATCTGTCAGCTGAGTTTTATTTGTGGTACTAAGAAAACATAGTTTCTCCTTATAAAGACATTATTGGAATGGTGTGCTTACTTTGCACTTGTGTTAATGTTGAAATATGGAATGCAACTTCCCTGTTAGCACATTTTACTTCAATTTACACTTCTTATTTTTTTTTCAGACTTGTATTCATAAAATCGAAGATTTACTGAATTAAAACACAATGCTGACTGGCACTAAATCTCTTTAAGATGTATTAGTTGAAATGGAAGGAGAATGAGGTGAGAAGGATGAGGAAGATGGAGTGATGCCAGGGAAAATAAAATGCTCATTTAACTCAGGAGGATGTGAAAGTGAAAGTGGTAAATAAAGGATAAAGAGAAGTTACAAATATTTTATAGTTTAACGCAACCTGAAAGAGTTTTAACAATAAAGGAAATGTGACTTTCTTCTATTTCTATTGATCTTCATCTGGGGTTTCATCTGTATTTGCCTTGTCCTGCGTTTTTAAAGGGAAATTGGACCTTATCACTCTCTCCTTCACTTTCCTCTGTCTCTAGAACTTACAGAGGCAGCATTTGTTGTCATTGACAGCCATATATTATTGTCTTTCTTATCAGATGCTTTTGATAATTTCTTTTTTAAATTCATAGTCTCTACATTTGTAGTTCCCTTTATTTGCTCTTTACAATAAGTTACTCAACAACATAACATCTCTTTCCCCTCCTTTCTTTCCAATTGTTTTCTTTCTCTTTGTTTTGACCACTACTCATTCTGAAATTTTGTGCAGTTTTGTGCCACAAATACCTCTGACTTACGTACATCTCTCTTCCTTGTCACACTCTTTGGATATTTTATTGTTAGAAAAAATACTACCTCTTCTGATTACTCATTCTTTTCAATCAAACCACTTTAGTAAGTATGTAAAAATATTTCATAATGTTCATTAGGGTAATATTAAAAGATAATTTTCTGATAAATGTAAAATGGACTGTTGTGTCTGCTAACTGCCATGAGATGGATTTTCTCATGAGCTATGAAACATTTAGCTGTGAGCAGTATTTGTGAGAGTCCCAGGGGCTAACAGTTTTAATTCCCTTGGTTTCTGGTTTCTACGTGCAATTTAAGGAGGGATTCTAATGATTGTTTTGAGCTAAAGGCAATCAAGACTCTTCAGGATCAAGAGAAACTCTGCCTCCCCTTAACTACCTAGAAGAAATTGACTGAAGGGCCTTGTCTATATGGCAGGGCAAATCACTGATTACCAAACATGTGCTCTCCCTGCAGTGACCTTCTGAAGACCCAAAGTACCTTACCTCAACCCTAGCTCAACATGTCTTATGTACCAAAGTTTTCATTTTGGTTTCTGAAACTCTCATGTATGTTGGGTATCTTATTTGCATGTGTAAGTGTGGAAGGAGTGGGAAAAGAGGTTCTTTACAGGGTAATCTGATCATAAATTCTTAGCTGGCAGGTCATGATGAGTAGTCACAGCCAAGGCATATAATTTTTTAGTAAAAGGTTTATCTTTGCCTTAAGTAAGCGCTGTCCATTTTTTTCTCAGTATCTAAATTAACAAACCTTTTGTATAAGCCATAACCATCCTCAAGAGAGCACATAATCTTGCTAATTATCCTTTCTCCAACCTTCATGTACTCTTCATTATGTTCCCTCCTTAATTTCAGATGTGTAAAAGAAGTTCCAAAACTATTATTCTTAGGATTATTTGAGATCTTGCTCCCTGGCATATGTTTTCAGTTTGGCTCAAATAAATTCTTATACAAATTCTATATAGGTTTAGACTTTTTCTTACTTCAACATTTATTTGTTGTAGTTAGCAGGATTCTGAAGAAGCTTACCCATGACCACCCTGCAGACCTGGACCTGGTGCAAGGTACAAGCAAGGGCTCATTGCAACCCACTGGCTTCTTACTCCACATTGAGTGAACTTGGGTGGGTATTATCTCTTAGATGAGAATCACAGGCCATGACTTCATTTCATCTATTCTTAGAAAGTCCTCAAGGTTGGTAAGGATTGATATAATCCAGAGAAAGGAAAACACAAATGGATTGCTGCTTTTAATGTCTGATTTTTAATTAGATTACTTACTGAGAGTCTGAACACAGACTCTCCTTGCTTCTCCAACCCGAATAGCCAATGGGATGACAGTAGTTGTACAGACCCCAAGTCCAGATTGGTGGAGATGAGCACCAGAAGGCCAATCCAATGGGATCCTCCAGGGGAGGAGAATGTCCTGAGAGAGGGAGGGGCTTGAGAAAAAGGGGTCCTTGCCTTGGAAAGCATTGAGGCTCTGGCAGCATTAGGTAAGCTCATTGGACCTTGTATTTTTAGGAGATTAAGAATCTTTATGGGATTGCCTGAGGAAAAATTTCTTCTAGGGTGTAAAGCAGTCCTATGGGACTGCATTTAGCTAGTCTGAGACGTGGGTGTAAAGGTTGTTTTTTTCCTAGAAATTTGTTCAGACTCTACAGATCTCAAAATTAACATGGGAAATCGTGACTCTGAGAAGAGCAAGCCCATGATAGTCAGCTTTCCATTAATGCTATGATGGATAAAAAGAGAAGTTTTTAAATTAATTTTTGTGTGCACAATTATGAAAAAAACAGCTATAAAACAGGCAGAATTAATGAAAAGAAAAATATGAGAGACTGTTTCAGAAGTTAAAAGACCTTCTCCTCTAAGCTAAAATGAAACTATGTAAAAGAACGTACAAAAAAGATACAGAAAATATTTAGATAAATAGATCAACCTGTGATGTCATTTAGGTGTCAACCCAATTCTTCAAAGTATTAAAAATGACTGTCCTTATTTTTTAAAGGAAAGGGTCATTTGAAACTTGGTTTATTAAGGACAGATAAATTGTAAATGTCTCCAGGGTAAAATGTGGATCCAAATGTTCTTTTATAAACTAGTGAGTTTTTCTCATGGCTAAAGGTCTCTTTGTATATTTCTGTATTTGATTCTATATATATATACGTGGTAAATGTGAGATAATTTTCTGCCTCCAGATGGTATTGTTAAAGTTAATTTAAAGGCAAGTACTTATAAGGATTGTGTATGCTATCATTCTCAGAAATATAGAAACTAACTCAAATGCTTTGCAAGTTTACATGATCTAAGATTAATCCTTGGTAAGTAAAAGCTAGTTTAAGTTTCTTAGTTTAAGCAAAACCGAAATGTCTTTATTTTGCCCAGGTTTTACAAAAATAAACCATGTAATAACTGACTTTTATGTTTATGGAAAAATTTTTTAGAAGTTATCAAATGTCTGAACTAAAGAATAATAATGGACTACTTCTTAATTTTCATTAGTCATTGAGGCTTTAAGAGTTAAAATCTTAATATATGTAAGAATATATTTGCAGTGTTTCAAAAGGGTTCTCAGAACATCTCAAAAGATTTGAAATTGCATGGGAAGCATTGTTAAATAGTGATGAAAAATTCTAGGGTGTATTGTATGTGTAAATAGTTGTAAGTTAAACAAATAGTTAGGACCATGGGAAACCCAATACCACTACATGGTTCTTCCCTGCTCCCCTGGCTTCCCATTTTTTGGTCTTGCATTCCTTCATGCATCACAGTACATTTAAGTTGAACTTAGATGAAGGATCTTAAGAGCTGACGTTACTGACAGGAGACATCTCACACTATTGCCAAGGTCTGATAGAGTCACTTTGAGAAAATGCCAAGTTTGTAACTGCTCTCTTTCACAGCAAGCTCCCAGGAGACAAAGACTTTAAAAATCATTGACTGCCACCTGGAGATTTTGTTTGTTAGAAACGACATCAAATAAAAGAAACTTTCCAATCTGTTGGAAGGGACCTTATCAGGCACCTAACCACAAATGATCATCTACTCCTGTCCAGAGACATCAATGACTACTTGAGATCAAGAAACTGCCAATGGCAGAGGTAGACAGATATCCCAAGACATCAATAAGGCATGTAAACATGTGGATTGATTTTCAACTCAGAGTCCATTTAGTCTTTACCCGTCTGCTAATAATGTTAGTTATAATAATAGTTATATTTGTTCTTTGGGTTTTTCTATAGAGTCCAAATGTTCAAGATCACTGAACACATATAAGATAGCTATTAATACTCTTTTCATGGGCTTATCTAAATATTATAGTAGATGGTAAATACAGAAAAATAAGACAGAAGGCAAAACTCAAGTCATGATAGTTCATAGATATAAATGATCCAGAGTGTTTATTTTTTCTACAGCAAAGGCCATAGGACCTGACTGCCTTTCATTTACTTGTCCTTCTATTTTGGGGAAAATGTGGTCTCAACTCAGATTCTATGGTTACAGTATTGCCACATCCTCAAGATGACGTTGATACTGAGACTTCCTAGGATTGAGCCTTCCTAGTACTCTGAGACCATACTATATGACCAAAAGTTTGTCATCAGTGCATCCTTTGGATTGATTTATGACCAAAAAATGGGAACTGTGGGCAAAAAAGGGAGTTTTATGAAAAATAACCTCATAGAGTGATCTGATCATAAATTCCCAACTGGGCTGCTCATGGTGGGTGGTCAAGCACCAGACATATAATTTCTTTAGTAAAGGATATGCCTTTGTCTTAAGCAAGCCATGTCTATTGTTTCTGCGCATCTAGGTTAATACATCTTTGAAATAAGGCATAACCACTCTCAAGAAAGTACATGATTGTGTTAACTATTCTGTAATCCAGGACCCACATTGCTTTCTCCTATCTCCATGTAATCTATCTTATGTTCTCTTAATTTCAAATGCATAAAAGAAGCTATAAAACTATATTCTCAGGACCACTTGAGATCTTGCTCCCTGGCATATGTCATCAGTTTGGCTCAAATAAACTCTTCCTACATCAGTACGGGTTTCCATATATAAGTATGTAATTGATAATTTTCTTTTACTAATCTGTCTCATATCTATTTAATTATCAGGCCAGCCAGAAAAACCTCAAGGGTAAAGGAAAGTTTTTTATCCCCAAAGCAGAAAGTCCTGAATAAGTAGCTAAGTTATCACTGATGTTTTAGGTTAGCTTTTAAAATTTTTCATGTACATTACTTATCTTTCATGTAATCACTTACCGTGATTAATGTAGTTGGATTTATTTTTATCTGTTTTTAGGTAACTTTTAAATTCTCTTCTTCACAACTAAAACTGATTTATGATTAAAACATTTTTTTTACCAAGACATTTACATTAAATTCTTCATATATTCCACATTCCTTTTTCATTTTAAAATCATATAACATTGTTTAAAATCACAACTAATTGTTTCAAAAATTGATAATCCTATTTTAAATATAGAATAATATCCTTTCAAATATTAATTACTTTAAATCATTCCAGATCTTATTAATTTTTCTAAAAATAATTAGAAGTAATTTAAGAAAAATGTTACTTTTTCAAAAGAAAAAAAAGCAAAAATATATTATAGACTTAAGAATGTTAGAGCTGGAAAATTCTGCCTTAAAAATCTTTGTTATTTCATTTCAAGTTGAAGTATGAAATAATTCCACCATTATTGAACTTTTAAAGAGATTCTATCCATTGCATGGATCTTGTTTTTAAATTTAACATCTTTAAGACAACTAAACATTATTTCACAAACAAAAGTTGTTTGTAAAAATTCAACTTATTTATATTTATATTACTTTTAAAAATAAACATATGTAGTATATGTACATATATTTTTACATGTGAAATTATACTGAAAAATTTAGATTTTTAAGCTGAACTAAGTAATTTAACCTTAATATTTGAAAAATATGTTTAGAGCTTCCCTCAAAATTAATTATGATATTGTGGGGGAAGAAGAAATTTTCCTCTACTTTCAAGGTTCTTTTGGCTTGTCTAGTAATCAAATAAACAAGAGACAGATAGCAAGAGAAAATAACCAAATTTAATTCATACGTATAAATAAGAACTTGCATATATAAGAAAGTAAGATACCCTATATGAGGGAAAAGGAGATTTAGGTATATAAGACATACTTAAATCAAGGTTAAGCTTTTGTATGATCAGGGCTGCTAAATATCTAAGAGGAGGAGAACCCTTGCTGTCCTATATGTAGTGTGAATGAAAAATCAGTTTTTATGTTAAGACCCTGAGATTTTAATGTACTTTGTTACTATAACATAACCTAGCCTAACCCCACCTATGTGAATTGCTAAAATAACCTTCTTAAGTAGTACTTATCAGCTTTCTGCAAAAAACAATTGCTATCAGAGCTGTGTGCCATTTCCCAGCCCCTGCTGCTGAAGTCAGATGGTCACTAGTATGTTTTGACTACATAACCTGCAATCCTTTTATGAGGAAAAAAGTCATGGAATTTTAGAGCTAGAAGAAATTTTAGGGATTATGTAGTTCAACTCCCTCATTTAGATAGGTCACATGGAAAAGTATAACCTAAATAGATTCTGGTGTGGTCACTCATGTGAATTCAGCCAAGGTACTTAATCTTTTTGACTACATTTTTCTTCACTGCAAAAATACTGATAATCACACCTTCCCATCGTGTTTGTTTAAAACATAGAGTGAGTATACTAAAGTGAACCAATCAGATATTGTATTTATGTTAGGCAACTAGTCAGACATGCGTGACAGGGGAACAAAGGAATAGGGGCCCAGCCTAGAGACCGCCCATAGAACACCCCAGTAGTAGCAGAATTCTGGATAAGCACATGTGTACCAGGCAAAGAGTTACATAGTAGCCAAGTGTCAATCAAAATTACCTTACTTGCCAGTCACCTAGGAATGCCTTTGGAATCACCCACCATAGCCCAAATATAATGCAGACATTCCTACTTCTGGGAGCTTTTTCTGTGGTGATGGTTATTGGTTGTTGTTACAGTGTTCTGTTACAGTTCTTCGCTAAAACTATGTGCTTCCTTGTCTTTCTAAAATATACTTTTAATAAATCTTTTCTAAATCGCATTGTCCTGTGATTCTTCACTGTGTCAGTGAAGAAGAACTGAGGAAAAATGCTAACTACACCTCTGCTTCATTATCCCCTGTCTCACACTGCTGGGGCAACACCGAAGTTCAAGTCTCCCCCAGCAGTAACCGTCACAAGACTTCTATTTATCCCTTGATTTCTTACAACCTTCATCAGGTTACATTGGTCAAGAAATGCAGAGCTAGGACTTAAAAATAACATTTATAAAGAGCTTGACAATTTTTATATCCATCAGCTATTTCATACAAACCTCACAACCAACTTGTTATTCAGGCAGAACAACAATTATTATTGTATCTATTTCACAATAGTCAGCTGAGACTCAGAAAGGCTATGCTTTATCCAAGATCATTCTATTAGTGTGTAGCAGGGTTAGAGCTTGTACCAATGGCCTCTGACTTGAACATCACATTCTTTCTTTTCCACCACCTCAAAGCATAAACTTGGTACTATGGACTTACTAGCTAGAGATTTTTCACTACAAATAACCTTTGTAAAAGGGAGTATTTCTGATTTCAGAATATTCAATCCATAATAATAATGGCTAACAAAATATTGAATAATAATATGTTTTAGAGTCTATTTATTGGAGAAAAAATCAAAATAAACTGATGTGTAATAAAGAATTTGGCCTTTTTTCCCCATTTCTTGAGAGATAACCTTTAATTCCTTGGGATTTTCTTAGTGATTGTCAATTCTTTGTTACTTATAGCGGACCCTAGGATAATTTTATGCTAAGGAAGTGACTGATGGGTGACTCCTAGATAGTTTGTCGTAATGAGATGACTCAGGATAGGGGCTAGACAACCCAGAAAGACCAATCACTGAATTATAAGGTTGGGAGTTTTGATCCAGGTGGTATCTGTCCAGTCTCTGGGTAGAAGAGAGTAACTGAAGATAAGTTTAATCATATAGACAAGAATTAAATCAAATAAGAACTCTGGGAACTAAGGCTCAGGTGAGTTTCCTTGGTTGACAGTAATCTGTGTATTATTACACATGAATGTGCCAGGAAGTTGTACATATCCTGATCCCATGGGGAGAGGACAATGAAAGCTTTTTATTTGGGATTTTCCATGCATTTCCTTATGTATTTATTCTTGTATCTGGTTCTGATTTGTATCTTTTTGCTGTAAGAAACCTGCAATCATACCTATAGCACTTTCCTGAATTTATAAGTCATTCTACTGAATTATTGAACCTAAAGGAGAGTGGAAAACCCTGAATACATAGTCAGCTATTTAGAAGGATGGGTGCCTTGGGGACTCCTGAACTTGCAGGTGGTATCAGAAGTGAGGGCATTCTTTTGGAGGAGTGTGTCTTTAATGTGTGCAATTTGGCCCAACTCTGGGTAGTTGTTGCCAGAAGTTATTTCATAACCATACTTCAAAATCAAGAATATATATGTGGAAATATATATGTATACATGTATACATATATACATGTAGTAAGGTCCTTTTTTTTTTTATCCTTTGACTCATAGGTAAAGATAAATAACATCTGGAGGTACCTCATTTTTAAAAAGTTTTAAGTTATTTTTACATTAAATAATCAAGGATATTTCCAAATCTTAGAATTCTTGTTTTGATTTTTTTCAAAACTTTTGTAGGGCAATATATGTTGTTCTCAATGTCCTTAAGCTAATTATTTTATTTATTTTATCTAATGTAGTTTTCAAGACCAAAGATATTATTATCCAAAGAAAATATGACAAAAAGTTAATATTTTTCTCTCTGAAGCAAGAACATATGTTTCATTACATTGCTTCTATCTTTCTGCATGTGTGTATTATTTTCTTAGGTGTATCTGTTTAAATAATAATTTTTCTTCATTTCTTGGCAATGCTAAATAAATAAGTCATTTGAATAATTGAAAATACAAAATCAGAGCACTGCAGAAATTTGCAAATGCTACAATTCAGGACTTTCTCTCTATTTCTGGAGAGCTGGAGTTAAGCAGTCTATGATTACATAGGTGTCTTTTTCAATCTCTTGGACAATACAAATACATTTTCTACCAGAAGCACATTCTCTTGGTAATTTGCTCTGTAGAACTGGTATCTCACTGGATGCAATGTTATTTTGCCTGCATCATTGCAGATTAGCAATCTCACCATGTTTTCTGCCCAGTCATTACCTGCCAACTCTGTAATAAGAAAAAGGCTGCCATGCAATTTCTTAGTTGGTGAAATGCTTTATTTTTATATAACTTAAAAATGTTGGAATTTGGTTTTTGATGAATTCATCTAATATCGCTGTGCTTTGCACCAATAACCTTAATAAAATTTGAATAATACAATCTGAAATTTACAACTAATAAAACTGTTCATCTTGAAAGTACATTAGTATTAGCATTAAAATTTTCTTTTGATAATAAAGCATAATTTATATAAAAATTACTTTTTAGTTACTATTTGAAGAACAACTTTATGCCAAGCAATGTACTAAGTAGTCTTCATATCTTCCTTTTTCTATTTCTTTCTCAAAATGTCTACCAAGGAGACAGTGAATTAGTGGTTACCAGAGGGAAGAATTAGAAGGTAGACAGGAATAAAAGGAGTCAAATATTTAGTAACGGAAGGAAATCTGACTTTGGGTGGTGAACATACAATGTACTATGTATACAACATACTGTTGAATTGTACACTTGAAACTTATTCAATTTTATTAATTGTCACCTCAATAATTTTTAATAAAAATATATAAATAAAATATAAACAGAGCACATGTGCATGTTGGATGGTAAAAAAAAAAATCTCTACCAAGGAAATATAATCTGATGCAACTTGCACTGAGATAAAAACCTCACCAGAGAAAGATTGTCTACTTCCTCAATGATATATCTAAAGATATGACATATCTAAAGAGCCTAAAATAATGCTGGGGACATAGTAGACACTCAATAAATATTAGTTGAATAAATGAATGGTTTTAACTATTGTATGAATTGAAATGAAAATTTAACTTATCCACATCACGCAGTTTATCAATCTACGGCAATAATTTCAGTGAATGTTTTCTCTTAGTTATTCACAATATTAATTATACAACAATTAGTCATAGAACAGTTGTGTATTCACTAACTGAAAACTATGTTCGGGAACATTTTGATTATTCTGGAGTTGGCAGCAAGCATGGTAAAATTTATGAACAACCAGAAATAAAGTATTATACTGTGGTACCTGCAAGATGATGATTCCAGAGAGATATTTGTGTATTTTTGCTCCACGATGTATATAAAGCCTATAGGTTTCTTTTCTTGTGGTGTCTTTGTTTGACTTTAATATCAGGGCAATATTAGCCTCATAAAATGAGATCGAAAGTGTCCATGTTTTCCACTGTTGAAGGGACATGGTTGTGAAATGTTAACCAATCCAAGGACACTATGACAAAAGAAAAAGTTACTTCAGCAAAATGAAAAAGAAAAACTAAATGACATTGGATATGAGAGGCAACATAAGTTATAAAAATGACATAGAAGATAGTAGATTATAAAGGATATCTGTAGACTTTAGACTTGGAAGATACTTCTTTTTTTGAGTGATAATGTTTTGAGAATGTCTGATTATGTTTCTTTCCCTATAGATCCCATCCCACAACTTGATTTACATTGGATACTTATTCACATAATCTTAGATTTTAAATGCTGTTTAAAATCTAACATTTGTACTTTTATACATTTTTATAAAATGTATAAATAAAACAAAGATAAGAAGTATAACTACAAACTGGTACATAAATACTAGAAACTAATTTGTATAAGTAGTTATTGTATACTTAAATGTACATTAATTTGTATATATGCAATACATATATATGTTTAAAGTTTTCAAATACAAAAATTGAGAAGTGAAGATTAGGCGAAAAGAGGTTGGAAAAAGCATAAGCATTTCATATGCTTTCTCAGTTACCTCCCCCCACCCCCAAGATTTCCCCAAAAGCTGCAAAGGTATAATTTATGTCTGGTTCTTTATAAGAAGAACTGCAACGGGAAATTTTAGGCTTATGATTTTTTTAAAGGGGTATTTGCAGGAAAAATCAGTACGAGAATGAGAGAAGCAGGATAGGGAAGAGGAAGGAAATGTGCAAGATGTTGTTTTAGATGTTGTATAATCCCTTATGAATTTTGAAGAATAAATGGCAAAATGGCCTGTCATTACTTGGGATCAAGGAGCAGGAATTTTGTATATGTCCAGCATTCCAATTTGTCATTGACTATGTGTTACAGCATGGAGGGAGGAAGAGGGGGCCCAGTTTACTCCTAGTTACTTTTAGGAAGGTTAGTGTGTAGTTAATTTTAGACATTGACATGACTGGGCCCCTGGGTGCCCAGACATTTGGGCCAGCATTATTCTGGATGTGTCTGTGTGGGTGTTTGTGGATGAGACTAACATTTGCATCGATAGAGTAAAGCATATTGTCCTCCTCAATGTGTGTGTGTGTGTGTGTGTGTGTGTGTGTGTGTGTGTGTGTATGTATATATATGTGTGTGTATGTACATGTGTATGTATGTGTGTGTGTGTGTGTGTGTGTGTATATATATATATATATATATATATATATGTGCGTATATATCCTATTCCTTCTGTTTCTCTGAAGACTCTAATACATTGATAGATGAATTCTATAACATAAATAAAATCCTTCAGGAAATGTAAGTCAATTGGCATAATTACCTCAGGGAGCTGTAAAAGCCATTCCAAGGTATTTGGGTGTGAGCAACAACTTCTGCTCTAAATATACATTCTGCTTTTATTAATGGATCCATGTCATGTTAGGCTGTCCTATATGTTATTAGATATGAAGGATATGTGTGTATAATATGTATACACACACATCCTTTAAATATTCTAGAAAAATGCCCCCATATAACATATAAATAGCATCTCCATCTAGTCTTTTCTCCCAACCAATACTCTAGCAATATTTGTGAAGGTTAAAGTTTTGTATATACACTTAAAGAAAAATCTTGACTCTCACATTTAACTTACAGTAAACATTGTTTCCGACTAATTTTATGCTTTCAGCTCATAATTTATTCTAAAATAATTTTAGGGTTTTAAATTTGCTTCATTTTTATGTAAGTTCCTTACCTTTTACTCTCAGCAAGGCTATTCCCTATGCCAAATTACTGCAGTGTTCTTCTTGGAGACTTAGCTCTCCAAACATTTCAGAAAGGCATTTAAAAATGCCATAGATAATACAAAATATGATCAATCAATTAAGGCTAAAACATTTAATTCTTAGCAAAGATTGTGGTACTTTATTGCTTAGTATTGAGAATAAAATATATAATTATAAAAGTTTCAGGACTAGAAATTTCTTAAAATTAATTTTGTCCAATATACTTTTTGCCCTTACAAGTTAACTGAGGAAGAGAATAATACAAAGTCAACTGAGGAATACAGGATACATGTGACATAACTTTTTACTTTACATTTTTAACACCTTGATCAGCAATTATTTTTAGTTAGAGTGCAGTATAAAGTCATTTATATACAATACATTTTTAATGTTGAAATCTTATTGCTCATGGCTCTAAATTCAACTCAGAAAATGCCTCAGATGCAATTTCCTAGTAAATTTTTTATTAAAAAGAATCTATCCTTTATAGAGAACAAACTATTATGAACAAAATATAGCCATGGTTTTTAAATAGTTTATCATTACAAAATTTTAAAATAATAATAATGTTGATGACAATAACAACATCAGCAGCATAGGTGTGTTGGCATATTTAATCCCCAAATAATCCCATGAGATCAGTACTTTATTACCCCTATTTTACATATAAGCAAACTGGAATCTGACCACAGTCACTCTGGCTCACAAAATTGTCTTCTCAGTCACTATGTCCTTCTGTAGAACAAATATACACTGAACACTAACTTCTATTTAAAACAGTTGAATACACATTTAAACAATTTTCACACATATTTGCCAGAGACTTATGAATTTATGAGTGCTATTTCACTGCTTTTCTTGTTTTGTTTTCTTTTCTGTGAGTATAAGTGGACAGTTAGTAGATGTAATTTCGTGATCAAGTGGAAAATCATGTACTTCAGCCCTAGATCAGTTTTTGAGTAATGCAGTTTGCTATTTGAATATGAAAATGATGGTCCTGATCCATTGTCAAAGGCCATATGTCTGAGTTGATTGTGGAGTTAATGAAGAATTACATAGACTATAACAATCATTCTTAGAAGAAAGTCTATGGCACAAAACTCCTAGAGGAGGTGAGCCTTGGCTTTAATTTCTGCTTTGTAAGTAGCCATCTAACTTTAACTTAACTCTGAGAATCATTTTTCTCTCCTTAAAATGAGGAAATTAGAGTTTGACCTAGATAGACTTGAAGATTCCCTCTAGGACTATTCTAACATTCTATGATTCTGTAACCTCAGTCTCATTAGTGGTGATTAATAGTCAAAATTATGCCCAAATAAAATATATTATGCTGCTTTTTATATGTGACTGATACTGTTAGATTTGAGATTCCCATTTTTAATTTCCATTTGGAGGTTGTCTTTTTTCCTGCTCCATGTTCTTTCAGTAACCTTTGCTGTTAGAAAAGAACCAAAGTACATGAAATAAAGAGAATTAGTTCTTTGAGTATTTTAAAATTATTTAACAGGCTAAACTATAAAGATATAAGTAAAATGTCTAAATTTCAAAAACGAACAAGGTCAGCCTGTCTATCAGTTGTTCCTGCCTGAATTGGAATGACAAATAAAATACATTATCATACTTTATCCATGTAGACAAGTTATGTAATGTGTCAAGAGAGAAGAATGACTTTAGACCTGCCCTCTGAAAAAGATACCCTTACTTGGCATTCTCTACGATGATCCTTGAACAGTGTGCCTGAGTAGTTGGAAGCTGGCTGTAACAATTGGAAAACACTGAATTAGTGGGAGTTAAGGGAGATATCTGCAACAGCTGAAGCAAAATGAACTTTTCTGCCGAGAAAAGCAGCTTAGTTACAACCCTCTGAGCTTAGACGTCAATCCATCTGCAAGCAGGACAAGTGTGGGTGATATATGGAAAGGATATTTTAGAATCTGCTTAAGCTTGCCAATCTGGAGATTCGCCCAGGAAAGAGAACCTCAGAAAAATGATGGAAACAAGCAAATTTTATTATATTTATGCAGAACTTAAGAGCTATAGAAACTAATTGGACAGACTCCCATTGCTAGCAGATAAAAATTTCATCATTAATAATTACTATGACAGAAAACTCTTTTATGTTTGTTTTTTTCTCTATTATCTGTTGCAGTGATTAAATAAGTTTGTGGAATAGTTTTATGTGATATGATGGAAAAAATACTTTTCTCACATATAAAGCTAAATCTGCTCTCTTGTAACTTGCTGACTCTATTAAATCAGTTTTCAAATATCACTATACTGTGAAATAGAAGTGGTAGTAACATATCTTTCAGAAGTATTTTATGTTGAATGCTCAAGAAAATCACAAAAACCAAGTGCTTTCTTCCTTTTAAATGAGGATATGTTTAACATCTAGAATTATGAAAAATGTTTGTGACACTAAATAATAATAATATACTTTCTCTTTAATATGAACAGAATCTTTTTGTCAGCCAAGTGAAACACCCGTTATTAAAAACAATATTAATGCTCTTTGGCTGTGTGTATTATTATCCTTTGCAGACATCAGTGAATCACTATGATTTATTCCAAATTAGATATATTTTAATGAAAATGTGTCACATAGAGAAGCTAACCCATTTCCAGTAATATTGTAACAGCTCAATGGAGCACTGTGGTTTTAGTAAAAGAGAAGCATATGGTTCTTGGGGTCAGTTTCAGAAAGCTATAGTTTTAATGTGTTGAATCAGTACAAGTGATGGCATGAATAATTTAATTCTGCAGTAGCAACTTAATTGGAAAGAAGACGACATTTTTATTCAGAGACTTAGCCAACATTTCATAACAAAGTTACAAAGAATTATAATTTGCTAAAAATGTTTTCAGATAACTTATTTTTTATAAAATTGAACTTTAGGGTATAGTGATTAAGTTTGTAGGCCAAAAAAAAAATAGTTTTCAGTTAGTGGAAATACTCTAAATGGAGTATAAGTAACCATATTTACTTTTGCAAAAGTATTTAATATTTAGCTATTGAGATGGTCATTCTAACTAAACCTTATTTATTTAAAAGTACTACGTTCTAACATCTCAAATTACAATGTCATTTTAGGACAGGTAGATAAATAGGAAAAGGTATATTTATTAACAATTGAAGTATTAAAATAATAAATGGAATCCATAGAACCCAAATAGGACAAAATTTACCAGAAGTTTAATTGGCCTTTGCACTTTGGGAATTGTTGGGAGCCGTTTCTGCTGCCTGTCTTGCAGACAGGGTTAGAGTTGCCTGCAAGCTAGAAGTTTGCAGGGCAGGTGGGCTCTATGCAGAAGGAGAAGTTCGGCTTAATGTAGAGTTGCACGTTCCTTGCCCCAGGGAATGGGAGACAGAAAACAGGATCAAAGAGGTTGTGAGAGAACTTATGTAAATGTCAGCAATTGTTAGAATATCTGTGGGTTTTGCTTCCCATGCATTTCCAAGGGTATAAATATGCTGTGCTTAATAAACTTGGGGTGCAGTATTTACTGTTAGCCCTCCCGACTCTATCTTTTGTCTCTCTCTCTCTTTGTCTCTTTTCTCTTTCTTTTCTCAATCCTCCCTCACTCTCCCTCTCAGAAACTGTTCGATCTTAGCCGGCGGGCTCCTGTAGGGAATGTGTTGGTATTGATGAACTTTAAAAGACTGGTAATAACACCAAGTGTCTAAGTATCATAGATCACTGCTGATGATCAGATAACAATTATTACTGCACTTTGTCAGTGAAGATATTGTTTTAGATCCCAGGATAGTGTAGCATGCCATAAATTTTGACCAGTTACATTTAGAGAAATTTAGAGAAGCTATATTCAAATTATAAATGATATTTAAGAAAGGGGCTGATAAAATATTAGAAAGTATCTTGTTTTACTGTGACTTGGCATTCTTAAACTATCTCTAAGCATAGTTTCTTTTTCATTCTTTTTACAGAGTGGTATAGTGCATGCTTTGTTTGGGAGGAAATCATATTTTCCAGATTTTGCAGTTAGAAATAGATTTGTTGTAGAGAATACATTATTTAGTTTTGGTAGCTCCAATTCAAACTGTAATTGAGGAATTGCGTCATTATTTGTTGGATGGCTGACATTTGGCAACTAGCATCGCTAAGATTAAAAGCTCTGTGAAGGCTGAAATGGTGTCTGCCTGTGACCCACAGCCTCAGGCCCTAGTATAGGGCCTTAACACAGTAAGCAATCATTTAAAAAATTGCTCCTTAATTCAGTGACTGCATAGGCCCACAACTAGTAACTGGGAGGGAAAAGAATTAAAGTCCAAGCTGCCAACTTCATGTTCAGTGTTTTCGGGACTGCTTTGAATCCGTAAGTGACAGGATACAAGCATCAAATTTCATAGGTGTATTTCTCAGTGAATTCAAATACTGCTACTGAATAACCTATGTTTATAGTGAGTAGCTTGACCAAATAACTTCATCAGTTCTTGTGACATGATTTCATGGTTTGCTATTTATGGAAATGCCTTTAAGTTACAATTTATACTGCCTATCATGATTCTAGAGAGTTCATGGCTAGGGTCACTGCTTCAGTTTTCAGAGGGAAAATTAGATTTTCCGTGAAAACTTACTTTTTCCATAGAGTTCATATCCTCAGCTCTAGGTGAAAATACCTGTTTTATTCTAAGGGAAAAATCTTGGACCAAATATGAGCAAAATTTGGCCATTTCCTATCTCCAACTCTGAATCATCTGTTGACCATTTGGGCCACTGTTAAGAAATTATCTTAAATAGCCTCTAAACTCCTTTCCTGTTCTGATTGTATATGAAATTAATAGCAATCAAGTTATGTACATTTTATTTCTTTTAATTTTTAAAACAGTTCAGTGAAATAGATATTGCCATCCCAATTTGAAATGAGAAAAATGAGACAGAGAGGAAATTGAAACCTACATCTTCCCGACTTACTGTAATTTTAAGCAATTATTCTGTGGTAAAATAAAGATAACAATAAGTATACTATTGCTCATAGTATTTTATGAACATTAAATATAGTAGAAAATATTGTGATTAATGTGATTTGTAAGCTAAAAAGTAATATAGGCAGCATAAGCTAGTTTTAGTGTCATTTAATCCAGACTTCAGAGTACGGCAACTGGGGAAAAACATCCTGAGTTGATATGAAATTCTACAGATATAAAAAATATAAAAAATAATCCAGGCTTCAGAGTACTACAAGTGCGACAAAACATCCTGAGTTGATAAGAAATCCTACAAATATAAAAAAATATAAAAATTATGTCTGCTGCAAAATTATAGGCGGTCTCAAATATTTGGGTCTTAACTTTAATGATTCTATGATGTTTGATTCTTTAAATGGTTTGATCTTTTCAGAATATAACTATATTATTAGCACTGTGTAGACAAAACTCTGCATTTTGGGAGGCCTGAATAAGCATTCTAATTCTACCTTGGAGGAGACCAGTAAGCTTGTATTATTCCTCATAGCACTTCATCTGAGAAACAGGATCAAATGTAGTGTTGTATCTGTAGCCCTGCATTTGTGTGTGTGTTTGTGACTGTGTACATTTCCCTATATATTTAGAAAAATTGATACAAAAGAAGAATCCAAGATTGAATTGAATTTCCTTGTATTCCTGGCGACTAAGAGATAGGACACTTGACCAAGTGAAATGAGCCCCCACAATGCTTCAGTTCAGCAGAGGAGAAAAAAAAAAAAAGAAGAAGCAGGCTTTTTGAGGAGGTCATACCTGGTGAATATGGCAGAGCATAGTATAAACACTGAGTCTGAGAAGTAATTGTGCCAGAGTTGCTGAGAATAGAGTTTCATGTTCACGATTTATAATGCCTGTGCTGGATCAAGACTGTGAGTAGTTTAGTGATGTGGTTTGGGTATTATTTCTGGCGACATAACCTCTAGCAAATTTTCTGGCCCTCTTGGAACTCTGACGCTAATTTATATCGTTTCATAAAGTCATCCTCTGTTTTCACTTAGTTTGTTCTGTTCTTGACGCTAATAAACCTGACTTAAAGTAAGCCTATTTCACATAGCAGTCTTGTGTTAGAGAGAATAATTATCCCCCAAAGATGTGCAAGTCCTAATCCTTGGAGCCTCTGAATATATGAAAGGGATTTTGCAGATGTGATTAATATTACAGATCTTGGAATGGGGAGGGTATCCTGGATTATCCAGGTGGACTGGGTCTAATCCCATAAATCTTTAAAACAGAGACCTCTTTTCCTGCCTAAATCCAGAGAGAAAGATACAGAAAAATGTGATAGAAGAAGAGAGAGGAAGAATTTTAAGTTTGAGATTGAATCTATTTGCTGTTGCTGGCTTTGAAGATGAAAGAAGATGAATTCATGAGCCAAAAAATGCAGGCAATCTCCAGAACTCTGGGAATGGCCCTCAGCTGACAATCAACAAGGAAATACAGACCTTAGCCCTACTTCTGAATAAAACAGAGTTATAATAACATAAATGACCAAGAATGACCGGAATCTACTCTAGAGCCCACCAGAATTCTGAGATACAACTGTAAAATAATAAATCTGTAGAGTTTAAAGCCACTAAGTTTGTGGTTACAGAAAACTAGTACAAGGCTAGAACAAATTCAGTACTTCATGGAGCAGAGTCTGTTTGGGAACATTTTTGGCATTTGTATAAAGCCAGAAAAGTTAAATCAGTCCCTGGAGACACAGATAGGATGGAAAGTCAGATTCATAGTTATAAAGTACAAAGTTTATAATAATCTATTTTTGTATAGTCTATTATCAATCATTAGGTATACTGTTGATTGACAGAGCCAGTACCCGGTCCACCAATGTTTTAGCATTTATGCCTTGATTCTTGTTATAACCAGATTCATGTACTTGACCTTTCTTTGCTGTGGATCCTGCCATATTCTGTTCCTATCAGTTATTGTTTTGTTTACTGCCTTGAACCTGGCCACAGCTTTACTAGCTGTTCGTTTGATTATGACATAATCCAGCCCCAGCTTGACTATGATTTTGATTCTTCTCCTGCAGGCCGCTTTGTTCCACTGTCTGCCCCAACTTCTCATATAAAACTCTCATCTTGACCTCTGAGCCCAGATGATAACTCAGAAAGATCTCTGTGCTTAATGTCAAGAGACAAAGTATAGACCAGAATAAGTAGAGATATTGGTGTTACGAAGCGCACCCAGACAAGATGACCTCAGAGCTGAATTAGAATCAAAAAGAAAATTTTATTACGAATTCGAATCCGGGCTCAAGCCTCCACTGACGCAGCAGCAAGAACAAGAACCCCGATCCTTAGCATGGAGTTCCTTATATTAGATTTATGGCAGGCTAACTTGGCGCGCGCAGGACAGGTTGCAGTTCCTTATTGGCTAACCATATGGCCTGATTATGGCCTGACCTTTAAGCAAGCAAACAGGATGTCTGGGCGGAGAATTCCGGCCCTTGGTCAGAGGGGATTGCAGTCTACCTTGCTGGGGGAATTTAAAATTTTCCATTCCGCCATCTTAGATCTTACATCGCGGTCTTAAATACATAAGTTCTCATGACCCATTACATTGGAATATGGCAATATTCAGAAGAGATAATATGAAATGCAAGACAAGGATTGAATCAGAGATATTGAAATTAGTGCTAGTGACATTGAACATTTAAACTGTAATATTTCTACTTTTCTATATATAAAATTTGGATAATAAAAGCACTTCATATATTGCTGACAGTGCAATAAAATAATACAGTTTAAGTTCTTAGTAGTTTCTGGAACATAGTAAGTGCTTAATAAATAATACTTGTTTTTATTGCTGTAGGGTATATATACTAGTGCACTTTGTGTATACAGAAAGCATACTGAGAAGGGAAAAGGAAGGTGTGTCTCTTTTAAATTTTTTCTCTAAACTGAGCTGTTGTCTTTGTGAAAAGTTTTTGTTTCTGAAATATATCTGATTATCAACATTTATGTAATAAATCTAAATATCAATATTCAGTTAATTTTTAAGCAGCATAAAATTAGTATGAAAGACCTTTAGGATTGAGACTTAGCTTAATTAAAAAATCAGTAATCGAAAGCCTTCTTTTTCAAAGTATGGTCTGTGGGAGTGCGTTTGAATACAAAATCTCAGTCTCCACCTGAGGCCTGCTAAGTCAGAATCTGCATTTTAATAAGATGCTCAGCACTGATCAAAAGCACAAAGAACAAACACTGGAAAGGTAGCCAAATTAAAAATTTAAACTACTTAAAGTTATCACTACAATAAAACTATTTTTATACCTTTTCCATTTTGTTTCATCATTTATAAAATAGGGGAAAATATATTATCTGTTCATAGGGTTAAAAGATTTAATGACCTGTATCATTATTGGTTAGATACTACGTGCAAAGCTTTCTGTAAGTTGCCTGGCCAATAATAATGCTTATGAGACAGAAAAAAAACTGCATGATCTCACTTATATGTGGAATCTAAGAAATAACAGAAACAGGTTGCAGAACACTGGTTGTCACCAGCAGGTAGAACAGGGAAATGGGGAGATGTTGCTCAGAGTACAAAGAGGTGGTTATGTAGGATGTGTAAGTCTAGAGAGCTAATATATAGCATGATGACTATAGTTAATTACACTGTACTGAATACAAGAAATTTGCTAAGATCGAAATTTCATGTGCTCTCATCACAAAAACAAATAAAAACAATAACTACAGAAACAAACTACATGTTAATTAGTTTGACTGTAATAATCATTTCAATAGATATCATATCATCAAGCTATACATCTTAAATATATAAAATTATTATTTGAAAATTAATATGAAATTTTTAAAAAGATTTGTATTCTATTTGAGACAGTAAGTTTTTACTAAATGTGCTAGGTCAAGTATTGCTTTAAACTAGAAATAAGTAAAACTGTGAAATTGGAATCTATTCTAAATATAACAGAAACTACTGTGGAGTTTTTCAACAACAAAGGATTTTTACTGTTTAAAACTGAAAGTTTACAAATGTAAATGGATGTTTAACATGTCAAATTTTAGCTTGAATAGAAAATTTAAAAACTATATTTTTTTGTTATTAATGAGAGAAATTATAATATTAAAATGTGCAAAAATCATCACTTGAATAATATAGAATAGCCAGACTAAAGTAGTATTATAAATACTTTGGAATATTTTCTGTTAGGCCAAAGGCTCTATGAAATTATAATTAATAAAGGTACCTTAAAATAAGAAAAATAATTGGAACAAAGAGATGTATAGCCACACACTGAATACCAACGACAAAATTAAATACTTTTTAAAGGCAATTTTCATGCACAAAATATAACAAATACTTAGGAATTAAATTTGTCAAAACCAGATGTGACGGTTAACTGTAAGAACCCTGGCTTATATGCCCATCAAGAACGCTACCCAGACAAAGCATCACTGAGAGATAAGTGAATAGAAGCAATGCTTTCTTGAATTGGAAAACCGAACATAGTCAAACAAATTCCCCTGTATTTTTAAACAGATAAACTGCTACCTGAGTGAAAACTTCAGTGGGCATTTTTGTGAAAATTGACAAGCTGATGATTCTAAAATTTATAGAGAAATGTCAAGATTTCTCTATGAGCCAAGATTAGACAAAACGTTCTTGATGAATAATAATATTGTTGGAGGATTTTCAGTAAGTCTCTTTACAATTCAACAGTAAATAAGAAGCTGTATTATTAAGCAAAGTCTGATATGTAGATCAGTGAAATAAAAGAGAGAGCCCACATACTACTAGACACTTGATTTATGGAATTGCTGAAGAATAGTGGAGAGAGGATGATCATTTTTTAAATAAATCAACTGAATATCAACTTGATAAAAAAAAATGAAACTTGACCTGTATATCACAACACACACCCAAATCAATCCCAGGTGGATTTTAACATCTAAATATGACATTTAAGAAGTATAGGCAAAAAATAATAGAGTTGAATATGTTCAAGATATTTGGAGAGGTAATAATTTATTAATTAGTACCAAAAATAACATTAATTATAAAACCAAAAAAATGATGAATTTAACTATATTAAATTAAGAACATCTGTTTAAAATAAAACTCTATTAAAAACATAAGATAAAATATAAAAACATTTTCTCACATGTAATTGACAAGGGTGTGTGTGTGTGTCTCTGTGTGTGTGTGTGTGTGTGTGTGTGTGTGTGTGTGTGTATTTTCCACCTAATAGGAAAAATAAACAAGGGACATGAAGAGATACTTTATAAAAGAGAATATCAAAATTTTCTATAAGAAGCATTTTTCTCAGTCTGTTTAGATTCTGCTTCTAGACATATCGTCTGTTTAACTAAAATAAACTCATAAAAATTCTCAAAAAGTATTCTATAAAGGTGTATAATTTACTAATTTAAAAGGTGCATAATTCACTTATATTCAGGAAAATGCAAGTAAAGTCTTTCATAAGTTAGGAATTTTAATCATCAGAATGGGTAAAATTTAAAGAACTAGAATAGAAAATAGAAAATAGAATAGAAAATAGAACTAGAATTAAAAAATGGGTAAAATTTAAAGAACTAGAATAGAAAACATCAAATGCTCCTAGTGGGAGGGTAAATTGGTACCAACATTTAGGAAAACAATTTAGTATTATCCACTAATCTTACAAATCTGCATACCTCATGGTTCAACAACTTTACTTCTGGGCATATATCAATGAAAGGCATGAACAGAAAGACTGTGTAAGAATATTCATAGCTGCCCTCAAACAACAGTATCCATGCAGCAATGAAAATGAATGATCAACGACTATAAAAGAAGTTAGATACCAAAGAAATATATACTGCATTATTCCATTTATTAAAAATTATAACACTGGTAAATTTAAACTATAGTTTGATATAAGGAAAGTGGTTACCTCTGGTGAAGAGGGAAGTGGTTAGGACAGGGAAGATACAAAAAGAAACTTCGCTGGTTGTAGTTTGTTTCTTGACTTAGATGATTGTTACATGGTTGTTCTCTGTGATAATTTGTTGCATTAAAAACTTGTTTTGTATACTTCTCTGTATATGTGTTACAATTTATAATACAAACATTTAAAATTTTTTAGTGTTAATATAGTAGAAATACTTTTTAAAATAAGTTTGGTTACAAAGATTAAGGAAGCCTACCTGTGTAGAAAGTGCACCAATCTATTTGCTTCATTAGGTGTTGCATTTGTTTATGTATATAGAAACCCATAGTAACAATCTCATTTATGCCCACCTGGCAGCACCCCAACTCTTTCAGGCCAGTAGAGGTTATTTAGAAAATTACTCTTTCAAGTGAATTAACTCATCCAAATAGATTTGTATAACCTTTCCTGCCAAATGTAACTGATAAAGCTGCCTCTACATTTAGGATTAGACAATGGAGGCTGACTTGTTTGAAAGATTAAATTTCGTCTGCCAAAAAAGGAAAACAGTGCCATTAAAAAAAAAAATCAAACACAATGATGATCACTTGTATTTCAGAGAAATTATATATAGGGCTGGAGGGAATCTTCCCCCCATCTTTTGTATGAACTATTGACAAATGACATTCATTTCTGCACAGCTATATTAATATTATGTTGAAAATAAGTTTTTCAGAAAAATGTAAAATATGTTATTCTGTTCAGGAATTGGGTACTGTATCAAGACATATGAAGCCTAAGTAGATTTATTGTTCTAATGCCAGTTAAATTGGCAGCCTGTGTCTAACATTATGAACTTTCTAAAAATTCTGTCTGTTATATCTGTACTATTGAATGAAGTACAATACAGGGTTGGGCAACAATCTGGTCAAGTGACTCACTACAAAGATCTACAATGAAGATGATAACTAATTACTCTCCTAATTGAAATAAGCATAGAATCTATGCATTTCAAAAGTAAAAATCAACTAAATCAAACAAATATTTGTTTAAAAGTTTTGTTTATTTATTTACCATTTAAAAATAAACCTAGGCTTTAAAATGATTTACATTTAAAATAATTTAATGCTAACTTGTTTTATAGGGAATTTATTCTTTCAATCATTAAATAAATATAAGTAAGTACTAGTATGGTTTGTTATTTAATATGCTACAGAACAATTTTGTTTCAGATATTATGGAAACTGAGATAATGAAATAAAGTTTCAGAACAGGATTCCAATTACCTTGGTGTATAATCACTTTAAGTATTTTAAAATTTAATAGGTGTTCAAAAGACCTTCTAGAACACACATATCTAAAAAAAATTTTTTCCAAGGAATTCTAAGGATTTTCTAAAGGTTTTATCACAGCAATTAATCAAGATGGAGTGGGTCATCAATTGCACACAGAAAATTCCAATATGTTAGAAAAAAATCTTACAGCAATACTGATATTGAAAAGAAGTCAAACCACTGCAGTAACTCCCAGGCGATGCACTGAAGTTTAAGTGAGAAGGATATAAGACAAATGTAAAAATGGATGAAAAATTTTCTCCAATGATCATTTGAAGCAGTGGCCTTAAAATTTCCAGACTATATATCTGTATCTCTTTCTCTCTCTCTCTCTCTCTCTCTCTCTCTCTCTATATATATATATATATATATATATATAAGCATTTTAAAGACATTTAAAGAAGACAAGACATTTCAGTCCAAAGATATTTTGCCTTCCCTACACCAAAACCTTCTAAATAAGTATATATTTAACTGTGTGTGTGCAAGCCATAAAATATAAATAAAACAGAGTTAGTATAAACATTTGCAGACATCTTTATTGTTCAGGGGCTTAAGAAATTTGAATTTCTTTCAAAT
Organism: Macroglossus sobrinus; assembly: GCA_004027375.1. Taxonomy (NCBI): domain Eukaryota; kingdom Metazoa; phylum Chordata; class Mammalia; order Chiroptera; family Pteropodidae; genus Macroglossus; species Macroglossus sobrinus. The sequence goes on along the minus strand of PVKZ01001056.1, from coordinate 454,160 downwards.
ACTTTGTTTCTCTGGTTCTTTGGTGTATTAACATGTATTTAGGCTTCAATAGTTGTTCATTATTGGAACCTAATTTTGCTTAATACCTTTGTCTGAAAGTGAAGGAGACCCTATGTCATTGACCAATGAGTAAACTGCTACCACTTTCTAAATTTGCTCTCACCAACCTCACTTTGTGTCTCTATGTTGCTTTAAGTCATTTTGGTCCAAAAGTGAGAAACAAGATATGACTATGAAGATGGGATGATATTTTGAGGAACCTCCAAGAAACTGGCTGTGACTAAAAGCAGACACAAATATGAGAATATAAGTAGTTTGATTCTGGAAATCAGATTGTTTGAAATGACTGATAGAGTGTAGATCATTCTGGATTTTAAATAAAGTAGATATCAACCTCTAAGTAACTAGGATATTATTTTTTGGATCAAGAGTTGTAGTAGATGATGAGTGGCTCATCACTTCTAAGAAAGATACAAATAAAAGAGGAAACTGACTCTAATGTTAAATTTGTTCTTACCTTAAAAGAACTCAATATGCACACCTGCTGTCACAAACTAACATGATTCTATAGATGTATTTTTTAAATCGAGTCAGATATTGTATTAACAAACAGCAAAATAATTGAGTTTAGTTTTGTTGTTTTTTATTATAGTAAAATCATAATGTAAAATTTACTATCTTAACTATTTTTAAATATGTGTTAACCATATGTATATTGTTACGCAATAGATCTCTAGAACTTTTTCATTTTGCAAAACTGAAACTCTTTACCCATGGGACAACAATTCCTCTTTTGCTCTTCCCCTCAGCTCTTGGCAACTACTATTTTACTTTCTAAGAGTTTGATTATTTTGCATACTTTATATATGTAGAATTATATAGTTTCATCTCCTTATAACTGTTTTATTTCACTCAGAATAATGTCCTCAAGTTTCATCCATATTGTAACATGTGACAGAATTTCCTTGATTTTTAAGATTGAATAATATTTCAGTGTGTCTATATACCACATTCTCTTAATCCATTAATTCATTGGTGGACATTTATTTGCTGCCACCTCTTGGCTAATGTGAATAATGCTGCAAGGAACTTGAGTATGCAATGTTTGCTTTTTTAAAGGAGTTTTCTCTTAGTAATTATGCATTCTTTGAGATAAGTGCATCATGTTGGGAGATTTCAGTAAGACTTCAGTGGAGCAGAGTATGGGATAGACAAGTAAAAAGAGTAAGTTATTTATAATTTTAGTAGAACAGAGATTATCAGAAAAAAACATGAGAGTGTGCAATTGAGGAAGAAAAATTTTATAGAAGATGAAAAAGTAGATGATTTAAGTAAAAATATTAAAGTTTGGGATTTAAGCTTACACTGAAAGACAAAAACTCCTTCCTTTGAAGTGGGAAAAAGAAGTACATTTGAGTATATAAGTATATGTTTTTATATAAAGGATTCCATGCCTACAATCCTCCATATTTTTTCTGAAATAGAAGACTAAATTATCTGTTTAAAACAAGGGTCACAGAATGTTGAGGAATATAAGAGAGTGAATTTTCATTGAACAGAATTGGAGAGGGAACAGTTAAAAGATACTTAAAATGTTCCCAAGCAGTTTGTATGAACCTACCAAAGCTAGAGAGCGTATGTATTTGCAGCATACTGACCTGTGTAATTTTCTCCAAGTGGTTTAGTTGCTGATAGAAGTCTTGGCAGTTCCAAAATTGATTTATTTTTTCCTTTTTACTCATTTAAATGTGTACTGAGTGCATATTATTTTCCAAGCTCTAGGTTTTGCACATGACATGCCCAATACAAAAACAGTTGAACCCATGTATATCAGTAAGAATTCAATTGGGGAAACAGAACCAGTGGGAAAAATCACAAGCAGCACGGAACTTCATGGGCAAAGGTTGAAGCTCTCATCCATAAGAGAATTTCTTCTGTCTTTTAGGAAAAGCTCAGACTTACTTTAAAGGCCTTCCAAGGAATTCAGCCAAGCCAACCCAGCTTATTGCAGATGATCTTCCTTATTTAATGCCAACTGATTAGAAATTGGCAAAATACCTTCACAGCAAAACCTAGATTAGTGTTTGACTGAATCACGAGGGACAATAGCCTAGCCAAGCTGACATATAAAAAAGTCATACCACCCTTAACAAATGTATTTAGTTCAGAGTAAGATAGATAAACAGCCATATACATGAGTTTGGAAGGGATCTTCCCCCCGTTAAACTTTGAGGTGACTGCAGCCATGAATCACTGAGCTAAGCATATACGAATTCCTGACCCAAAGAACTGTGTGATAGTCAATATGTTAGGAAATTTAGGGAAATTTATTACACAGCTACAGTTAACAAATAAAAGAGGAAACATCTTTAGTATGGAAGATTTGAGTATGGTGTTTATTGGGAGATTTTCTATAATCAGAGACTTGAATACAGGAAGAAAATTAAAACCCCTCAATTCAGAGAGCATCCCAGGATAGAATACTGCTAAGGAAATACTGTATCTACTTTATTTAATTTAAAATTTTATCTTTTTAGATCCCAAGGCATTTTTTAAAAATACCTTTCAGGTTCTCTTTCCTTAGCCACTTACTAAGCTGTGTAATAAAGAGTAATGGAGACTAGAAATGCGACATCGATCTGAAAAAAGAACAAATAATTACCAGGTTAACAACAGCAAAGCACTTTAATACAACATAAGAAAGCATATCTTATATAGTGTAGTTTGTCTATATCAGGGTTCTGATTATAAAATACAATTCTCACTCACACAGAGCTATTATCATGGGATAAGGAGCAATTATAGTTGATTTTCAGTCAGAATAGCTAAGACATTTCAACTCATTTCAACTGGACTTCAAATGTTCATATAAACTTCATTGTTTATATAGAAAAGTAATCAGTTTGATTACTCTTTACCAAGATCACTGTTTGAAAAGTTGAAAAGTTAGCTTTCTGAAAGTATTTGGTATGTGTATATTTCAAGAGCATTAAATCAGAAAAATAGAAATTATATGATTTGTCAGTTCCTTATGCTAGGAAGATTTGAAGGGTAAATTAGATTTTATAAAACATATTGAATGAACTATATATTTTCACCATATCTTTAAGGCACTTCAAATGTATGAAGAGAAAAAAATCATTTTAATTTTCTGTCTCCAAAATGCAATTTTATTCCTGGACTGATTCAGCAAGTAGAAATAATTTGGGCATTTGTAGTTTCAAGATATGGTTTAATAAAAGAATAAAAGTCCTTGTGGGAAATTTGTGTTTGTGGATTTCAAAGTTTATGTTGAACAGTTTGAAAGTATGAGGACTACTTGTAAACCTGAGAAAAAGGCAGACATTTGGAACTGAACTAAAGGTCTAAATCCATAACAGAAAGGAAAATCTCTGCTCATATGATTTATATATACAGTTGCCTGTGATATTACTCTTAAGCACAGAAATAGCATCACATCACCTAATTCAAGAAAATTCCATGTCTAGGGTCAATGCCAGTGAAGACTAGATGATTTGCAGGGTGGCAATGTTGATGGTAGGACTAACAGAATTTTGAGATTAATTCATTTTTGGCAACTCTTAAAGGAGAAACTCTTAAATGTTGTATATAATATAATTTTTATTTGTAATAAAATAAAAGTTTAGTATGTAGTGATAATCATACAAGTATCTCGATTTTTTAAATTGTATAACCTTTTATTGTGAAATGTGTTAGTTTTATGTATTATGTCACATACTAACATTCATAGTAGACAGTAGCAGATCTACTTAATTGAAGATTACATCATAAATGGTGTAATATAATAAACATTTCGACTCAATTGCCCTTTACGACTAGTGACCAGAAAAAGAATGCTTAAGAGTATAAATTTAAGACAAAATTTACAAGTATGAAAACCATACGCCTAGCATGGTAGGGAAAATAGGTAAATTAATTTTATTAATGTGGATTGGTTACTGCAAATTAATTAATGCTTAGAGCATATTTTAAGATTAAAAATAAACATATTACATAAGATTAATAAATTTTTATATATTTGTAGCATGTACTTAAAAATATTCAAATCTTGTTTGATGATAGTAATCACAATTTTATATATTTCAGTATTAGGTTGTATACAGAAGTTAACAATATCATAATCTATCATGAAATGCAGTAAGTGTATCTAGTGGTTATAGGAGTAAAAATTGTAACTTACTGTAATATTCTTTTTCACAGTTGATACTTTGACTATAACTGTTTTAAAGCATTTTTTGTCATTTCTCTGATCATAATTTTGTTGTTGCTGGGGTAGGATTTCCTTTAGTTTTGAGTTAAATTCAACATTTGGGAATAGATGTTGAGCAGAAAGATTAAAGTAGCACTTTGAGTCATTGAGAGAAACCGTAATATTATTTAGAAAAAACATTTTAAGAGATGAAAGGTTTATATAAAGTAAAATTATTTCTACAGTTAAGATAAAGTAAGAATTGTGTTTCCAGAGATTACTGCATAAATTTTAGTTGAAAGAAATTTCCCTGTGGTTTAGTGTTATAAAATTATATGACTTATGAGCTTTTGCATTTTCTTTGGAGTCATCTATCATTGGCCATGTCACACACGGAATTCAGTGGTATTATGTGCCAGGGCATAGTGTGTTCCCTGGGCCCACTCTTCTACATTGTGGGACTCTCTGAGGATCAGACTATGCTCGCAGTGATTCCTAATGTAAAAATATAATAATAATAATAAGCATTACTTTCAAAGAAATAAATAGGGTTCTTTTGTATCATCTTCCTTGAGTATGTGAAATGTTGTATCTTTCAAATGCCATTAATATTGAAAGTGAGTCAATCTTCTCTGAAGATTTATTTGTAGTAGTTTCCTAATTTTCTGTAGTAATTTCCTGTGTTTACTGATCCAGAATGTTTAATAGAAAATATTTAGTTCTGGGAATTTATGGCTTTGGACTGAACCACCGAGTATGGGATATATTTAGTATGAAGTAAAACATTAAAGAATAAAATTCAGGAAAAACAAGTCACAGATAATACATCAAAATTCTCTAGCTATCACAATTTCTTACCAACCTACAATTTTGCCTCACAGAGTGACAGAGGATTCTGCAGGGTTCTTATTATTACTTATTGAAACATCACAAATAACAATTTATTATGTAATTGTTATTGTGTTTATACTTATTATTCAATTAAACAACTGTTGTTTTAAAAAAAAGTCTCAGGGACAAGCAACAATAGATGTGGGATTTCAGTTTTTAGTAGTTCATTATATAAATCTCATCTTCAATTTCATCCCACAAATGCACACATTCAGTTCAGATTCCCCTGGTTTGGTAAGTTTATGAGAAGGTCCATCTATTAAAGATGACTTTAGTAATGTTTTGGTATAGTGTTTCTAGGAAATTACCAGGTTTAATAGATTATTTTACTAGGTGTAGAGATACTTGTGTAAGGTGATCATTTCTATTTTGTGGGTGGTCTGAAAATTGTGCTTACCGGTTGGCATTTTCCAGTCATGCTATCCCAAGCCTTCATGCAAATTAGTTTTTATCTCTTGGGTTCAGGATATCTTGCTATTGTTCTTCAGTCTATTGACAGCAGCTATAAATGTTTCTTTGCATAAGACTGCACTTCTATAATAGGTTTTGTTGAAATTTTTGATAGAAATTTTCTGTATGTATGTTAGAAATTTTCATTCTCTTTCTTCATAATCTGTTTTCATTAAGCAAATTTGCTATTATAATTGAAATCATTATTGCAATTATCACTATTTTGAATTATAATTATTTCATCCTGCAACTACAAAATATGTAACTCATGATTATTCAATCACAAATTACTATTAACATTATAGCATTTTATATACCACCAGACCAGTAGTTACCTATATGACCTCAAGAGAGACACTTATTCTGCTTTTTGTTTTCTGTTTCATCTTCTTTCTCTTTTTCCAGTAGCTTTCCAAGGATGTGTGTTTCTTTGTAATGCTATCTTACCAAATAAGTGAAATGTTTTTCTTAGAGGGAAGTTTATAAATGCAAATACCTGGATTAGTTTTTTTAATATTAGGTTTTAATTACTAGTGAGACTCTATAACATAAATGCTTTTGTATTATATATTTTAGCAATCAAGTGAGAATGTAAATTATAATATTTCATTGTTCCTTTATTATTGTATTATTATATGTTTTATTATATTGTTAAGAATTTCAGTTTGGGGATATATTTGTATTAGTTACACTCTTAATAGATAACTCAAATAAATATCCACACACAAATAGAAACAGAAACAAAATTTATGAAATCTGAATAAAAAATGTAATTCATCTTAATAGTCAGATACTAAAAAGTATCTAAAGAAGATTGTTTTTTACATTTGTATTGTATGATTATAAATATAACTGGAAAAGGAAAACTCTTAAAACATTCTGTGAACATGTTGACTCATCTACAGAAGTTTTGAAATAACTCAAATAATCAATTATTACCATTTTTTAGTATGAGTAACTACTAAAGCAGTTTGTATAAAGCTACTTCGTAGAGTAAAGCAATAGTATTGTGTATTCTTTTCCTAAGAATATAATCTTCATTTTCACTTAAATTTAACAGGAAATATGGCTCTTGGAAGAGTAACTTGATTTTAAATTTATGTCAAATAAAGGCATTTCTCTTGTTTTGCAAAAACTGAATCTTTGATCTTTCCAATTATAGCTCATTGTAGCTCCATATAAATACCCTATGAACTAGATATTAACAAGGTAAAGAAAGTTTGATGTTGCACAGGTTGTTTTTTAACATCAACTTGCTAAAGATAAAATTTCTTTGTAATATATATTTTAAAACTATGTCATTAAAAATGAACTAAAATATCCTAGGAATAAAAGTAGTCTTTAGACATCATTATCCAGTTTCCAGAAAGTACAGCAATTAAATCATCTCTGACAGAGATTGGCATATTTTCTACTTTTACAGACCTCTAGAGAGAAAGGTTCTATATTTTTAACAATTCTCACTGTGAGAAATGTTTAATTATTTCTAACTTAAAATGCTCATGTTTAAGTTTCACATGATGATGGTGATGATGATGATTATTATAATTATTATTTTGGTTCTGGCTTCAGTAGCTCTGAAGAACAATATTTTTTCCATTCTGTACTGATAATGTTTCATATATATAAAATTATTGTTATATCTAAGATTTATCATTTCTATATTTCTTATTATTTCATTTCCATCTTTAATTTTTCTATGAGAAATTGCTATCCTTTGCAGATTGACTTCTATTTTGCTGAGAGTATAGATATGATATAAATTAATATATATCATATCTATAAATTTCAACCTAGTTATCTGTTATCATCTCATTAGAAATCAGCTAGACAAATTGTTACCAAGTTTGAAGAGTACATTTTGGATGGGATGTTTTCAAAACTGGCAGTTAGCATACCCCAATTTTGATTTTTGGAATTCGAGGACACCATTAAAAGAGGTGATCATCTTTTAACAACATTGAAGAATGAACCTAAGTTCTCATCAAGTTTAGTGAATAAGTTTGGAATGGTGTGAATTATATTATGTGCTAGTGAAGTCTAGAAGTACTTCAATAGTCAGGCATTCACCTGAATAGCTGAACACGAGACACTATAAGAAACCTCTTATACTAAATGCAGAGAGATAATGTGTATTAAAATGTCATGACCATTATCTCAGGAGTGAGGTAGTGTTATTGACCGGGGAAGAGTATGAGGAAGCCTGCTGAGAAGCTGGAAATATTCTGAAATTTGACTTATGGTTAATAAGGGCATATGAATAAATGATGTAAAAATTTACTTAAGTGTTTACTTATGGTGTAGGACTTTTGCTGATAGCCATACATCAGTTCAAAAAAAAAAAGATGATGGATAGAGAAAATAAATAGAGGTTTAAAATCTGAATCAAAGTCGCAAAGGCAAATGCTCAAAATTGCAGGTGCTGATTTTCAACTGCACTGTTTACAATAGTGGAACTCTTGGTAGCACATTGTAGAGTAAATAGGCTTAAAGATCTGTTCATGTAATCATAGCTAATGATTTTTCAGAGCAATAACAACCCAGCTAGTACATGCATGTGTGTGTGTGTGTGTGTGTGTGTGTGTGTGTGTGTGTGTGTGTTTGCATAGGTGTAGATTTATGTATGCCTTTTTTTATTGTAAAAATTATTGTTTATTACAAACAAGAAATTATAGAAAGGAATAAAGTTAAATTAAAAACAACATAAGTCAGTTCAAAATCATATTCAACAAAGCATTGTTCCAACATATTTCTTAATCTATTTGCTTGAAAGCATCAATATATGCTCCAAATTTCCTCACAACTGCCATAGGGGAAATATTTGGTATATTGAATTAAGAAATAATTTATGTTTGCAGGTATTATTTTTAATAGTCTTGGAATATACAGCCTGTTATTTTCTTAGGAGTCAGAGTTTTGTTCACATTATTAAAATGAGATAAAATAGGATTATATTTCTAGGTGAAATTAAGAGAACAGAGTACCTTATTAATATTTCTTTCAGCTTTATTGAGGCATATTTGACAAAATTGTAAGATATGTAAAGGTACATAGTGATTTGATAAATATATATATATTTTTCTTTATCTAGTCATGCATTGGTGGACACTTAGTTTTTATACCATGGCTATTGTGAATAATGTTACAATGAACATGGGAGCAGCAAGATAATGATTTAATTTCCTTTGGATATATAGCTAAAAGTGGGTTAACTGGGTCATATGTTTATTCCAATTTTAATTTCTTGAGGAACTTTCATATGGTTTCCCACAATGCACTAGTTCACATTCCCACCAATAATACACAAGGGTTTTCTTTTTACCACATCTTCATCAACATTATCTCTTGTCTTTTAGATGATGGACATTCTCATAGGTATGAGGTAATCTCTCATTGTGATTTTGAATTGTATTTCCCTGGTATTTAGTGATGTCGAGCAACTTTTCATGTATGTGTATGTCTTCTTTGGAAACATGTCTATTCAGGTCCTTTGCCTATTTAAAATTGAGTTGTTTGTTTTTCTATTGAGTTGTGTGAGTTACTTGTATATTTTAGATATTAACCCCTTATTGGATATGTAGTTTGATAGCTTGCCTTTTCATTTTGCTGATGATTTCCTTGCTGTGAAGAAGCTTTTTAGTTTGATTTAGCTCTACTTGTTTATTTTTGCTTTTGTTGTCTTTGCTCTAAGTGTCAAATCCAAAAAAATAATTGCCAAGAGCAATGTCAAGAAGCTTTTTCCCTATGTTTTCTTCTATGAGTTATGATTTCAGGTCTTACATTTAACTCTTTAACCTATTTTGGGTTGATTTTGTGTATATTGTGTAACATAGGGAGTCCAGTTTTATTCTTTTGCCTTTAGATATCCAGTTCTCCTAATACTATTTACTGAAGAGAATATTTTTTCCCCATCGTATATTCTTAGCTTTTCTGTCTGAAATTAATCACCACATATATGTGAGTTTCTTTCTAGGTGCTCTAATCTGTTCCATTGATAGAGATCAGTGTCTGTTTTTATGTCAATACCATTCTCTTTTGATTACTATGGCTTCATTATATTGTTTGAAATCAGGAAGTGTGATACTGCCACCTTTATTCTTTACAAGATTGAGTCGTCTAATTAGGGTCTTTTGAGGTTCAATATAAATTTTAGAATTTTTTAAATTGATGTATAATTGATATATAACATATTAGTTTCAAGTGTACAACATAATAATTTGATATTTATATATAAGGAGAAATGATCACCAAAATAAATCTAGTTAACATTAGTTAGAATTTTTTTTATAATGAGAACTTTTAAGGTTTACTCTGTAAGCAACTCTTAAATATTCACTACAATATTATTGACTATAGTAATCATACTGTATATTACTTCCTTATAACTGGTTTATTTTATAACTGTGTACTTCTTGTACTCCCTTTACCTATTTTGCCTACCCCCAACTCCACTCTCCTCGGGCAACCACCATTCTGTTCTCTGAATCTATAAGTATTGGGTTTATTTATTTTTTTAAAGATATCACATATAAGTGAAATCATATGGTATTGTCTTTCCCTGACTAACTTATTTTACTTAGCATAATAATTTCAAGGTCTATCCATGTTGTCATAAATGGCAAGATTTTATTTTTTTATTTTTTATTTTTTTATGAGTGAGCAGCATTCTATTGTGTGTGTGTGTGTGTTTGTGTGCGTGCATATGTGTGTATTACATCTTCTTTATCCATTGATCCATTGATAAACACTTAGCTTGTTTTCATCTCTTGACTATTGTAAATAATGGTCATTGCATGTATATTTTTGAATAAGTGTTTTTGAGAATTATTTTTTTTTTACATTTCTAAGAAAAACACCATTGGAATTTTGACAGAGATTGCATTGAATCTTTAGATCACTTTGGACAGTATGGACACTTTAACAATATTGTCTTTCAATCCATGAACATGGAATATCTTTCTATTTATTTATGTCTTCTCCAATTTATTTTATCAAATTCGTAATACTTTACAGTGTACAAAATTTCTATCGCCTTGGTTGAATTTAATCCTAAGTGTTTTAATTTTTTTCATTCTATAGTAAACGAATAAATTCCTGGAAATACACAACCTATCCAAACGGAATTATGAAGAAATAGAAAAAATCTGAATAGACCTATAATTAGGAAGGACATTGTAATCTGTAATAAAAAATCTCCCAACAAAATACTATTTTATATTCTTAAATAATTTGACCCCTGAAACTCCTAATTTTGGGTACTATCTTGGACTCTTGGTGAAAGAATTGGCAACTCAGACTAGTTTATACACATAAACAAAATAGTATTCATTATAGAAATTTTAATTAAATCACTAAAAAATTTACTAAGAATGTCACAAAGTTAAAAGAATAGACTGATAAACCTTAGAACTTGAAGCATGTGTCTCTGTACATATTAGTAGAAGAAACTGAGTATTCTCTTCACATTTCTACATCTCATCTTTATTGATTTGCTTCTCCAGATAGTTCTCCTCGCATATCACCCTGCATGATGAAATGCAAGTAGCTTCATTAGAGAAATGCTGAGGTCTATGTGCAAAGTTATTAAATAGGAATTCATCACTTTTCCCTTCCAACAATTCCTAAGCTGTTGGCATAAATTAGAAAAATAAACAATATTGGAAAAATATGTTAAAATGAAAAGAATTGCTTATTTTTTCTCCAATATTTTTTCCCAAATTTTTGGATATGTTATTATTTCTTTTGCTTATAAACTCTTCTGAAGGCACTCTATACTGTTGCATTAAGCTATATCTATGGTGTTTTTTGTCTTTTTTTTTTTAGAGAATAAAAGGTGGAAATTTAAATAGAGTTGCATCACTGCATTGTGTAAAATGTTAAGTGTTTAAGAGGAGGATTTTAGCCAAGGACTTTCTCCTATAATTGAGCAGATATTTCTCTCATTTATAATGGATGCCCTATTATAGTCTTTATCTTTATGTTCTAAAACACTAACACTCTTTTTTGGCTTGGCAACATTCTCTTTTATTTGTGTTTAGTTTCAGTAATTGTGCTCATATCTATCTATAAAACAAATCTCATTTGATTACTAGACTAAATCAGTCTGTTTGTGTACAGAACCCCAAGGGACTAGAATGTAATCCCTTGAGTTCTTAACATTTCTGTGAGTCAGGAGCAAAGCTAAAGTAAATTGATGATCAGAGGCACCAATGCCTAAAATCGTGGGTAGAGCTGACAGATACACTCTTTGTTCTATTAAAAGCTTGTAGACACATTGTTTTTCCTCAATAACCTCCAAGAGAGACTGAGAGTGAACGCAACACAAATGCCAATAGCAGCATTTTAGCTATTAGCAAGAGTGCATTGATGGTCTCCTATTAATTCTTAAAAATTCTAAATTTAAATGAATGTTGCTCAGCTGGAATTTGTACTCCACTTATTTTGAAATAAAAGATACCATGAATTATCTCTATGGCCGTCTTCACTGCACAGTCTCATTTGTGTGCTTTTGAGTTCCCTTTTTCAGATTCTCTAACAATTATCAGAAAAAGAGAAAATTATTTTATTTGTTAATCTTCAGTTTCATTTCCTGTGTTTGTATTGTGTTTGGATTTTTTTGTATGTCTATATTCATATTTACTCAATCTTCTTCCCCTACTAAATGGTAAGGAGTCAGGACTGATGATGGCTCATCAGAAAGTGCATGGTAGTGGGGTGACATTTACAATACATATGAAGGGTAACTGAAGTAAACACTGGCTACAAAATTTGATAGAGGCAAAGCAAGAAAAAAGAGTTAAGAGGAAAAAAATCAAGCTTTTAGGAGAGCTATATGTGGCTAGGGTTAGAATATATGAAAAAAAGAAAAGATAAGTTTGAAAGCAGTCCACTGTCTTGGAGGCAAGTGAATATGGAATCTTTTTATGCCAAATCCATAGTCAATGGGTGTGTCATAATGAGACCAGCTCAGTGACATTTAGAGTTTATTTTCAACTAGCTTCCATAATACTATAGATTCTTTTTCAGATCAAGCTGGAGGTCAGAGATGGTTCCTTTTGTTTTTATTTTTCAATAATATTCAGTTATTAGTACATGTTAATAAATAACAGGCTGTTACCCTGTTAAAACTATTTCCCAGAAGTATATATAGGTATTTACTGGCAGAGCTACTCTACCTCTTCACTGATAAGTGAATCTTAGTAGCTTACCTCAATTGCAGATCCTCCCATGTTCTCTCAGAATGGATTTGCTATTGTATTGCTAGATGAATGTGAAAATACTTTGTCACTCAGATTTGAAAAATCTGTGGACTTTCCTTTTACCTCCTGGTAAATAGTGTCTCAGGGCAGTGCCAACTGTAATCTCAAGTCACAGACCAATATTGGTTAATGCCACAAGGGCTGCATCCTCCTCTCGCCACTGTGCCCAGAATTTGAGGTTTATGTGGTCCCTACTTTGAGTTTGTGGGTCTGGGCCCCAGGGTTGAATCTAGTGAACTAGCTCTCTCTCCATCTCTATATTTAGCTGGTGATCAATTTTTTCAGCCTCATACCAGTTTCACTTTAAAACTGTCAGCTACTTTCCCAGAAGTTTCAGTTTGTCTAATTTTCTACAATATTAATCATGACTACAGCAAAGACAATTTGCCAAATTCCAAAATAAATGAAATTAAGCAAAATTCAAGGGGAAACAGTGTTTTCCATAGCTCTCCCACACCCCATTTTTCCTAGTTTTCACTTTTCTCTGTAGTTTTACAGTTACATCTTAAAGATAAGTCTTCTCTCCTTTGAGGGAAAGTTACCAATGCCAGCAGCAAATGCAGGTTTGCACATTTAGGATCCTAGGAGGAAGCAAAAATAAAGCTTCTCTCCACCAGAACCTAAAAATCAATCTAGTAAAGAATGGTACCTCCTGGGGCACATGCTCATATATGGGTAATTAACTAGGTGTAAAAAACCTGAATCATATGCACATCGCTGTGGTCAACAAGAAGGGATGAGACTGGTATCAGAAAAGGGAGATGAGAAAACTTTCCAGACAAATAAAAAGCAGTATGCTTGACTTTTCTCAACAATTGCATTATTGAATAACTATTCCTTAGATTTAGCTCTCTTCCCACCTCAGCTTAAGTGGCATAATGTATCGATCCTCTACTGAGGACTAAATCAGTGATCAAAGAACTGCATCTAGGATTTTGGTGACAAACTATTAGACAAAGAATCAAAATACCTAGACCCCAGCACTAGTTTATTAGAAACTCAATGGGAGACCTTGGAATAGTATCTTAAGCTATTTGTAACTCAGTTTTCTTAACCTTAAAATGAAATAATGAAAATACTACCCTACAGAGTTAATTTGAGGACTAAATTAGGAAACATTTTGATTTCTTAGAATAGTGCTTGGCATATGGTAAAAGTGGTATAAATATTAGTAATAATAATAATAATAGTAATAATAATAATATTGTCTTTAGACTCAATTATCTTATCCACAAAATCAGAGGTATACTGTAGATGAGAGTCTCACACTCAAATACTTACATGGCCTGGATATATAACAGAAATTATTGTAACAATATGAGGAGATGGGAGTGCTTGAGGCATGTGAAGACTAGAGCATGTAGCTCATCAGCTGGTGGAAGTTATTACCTATCCTCAGTTGATTCTTGGTGTGAATAAAGTGCCATTCCAATCAGATCTTTTTATTTTCCAAGGGTGCAAGATAAGAATTTTTATGTCAAATATCAAAATTTTAAAATTTGGATTTTAATGTAAATTTAAAAAATGTTAAACATTTTGCAAGTCAAATACAGCATGTCTATAGCCAATCAGTATGAAAGTTCTTCCTAACTCTGCTTGACGGAGGTAAAGATTTTGTCATCTATTTGCTTTTTAAAATAGATAACTCATAACTGACTTGTTCAATTCTGGCCTGCAATTAATTTTTATGTAAACCCTGGCTAATATTTAAAAGGCTAAAAATTAAGCTAAAGTTTGTACAAAACCTGTACATAATTCTCCTACTCTTATCTAACAGAATTCAGACCCTAATGTGTCACCCTTGCATCGCCCTTGCTCATAAATTATTTCAGTTTTATTTTTAATTAGAAAAACATTCAACCAGAAGTTATCAAAGTGATTTTGTTTGAGTCAGAAAATATGTTCCAATTAAACTTTAAGCAAAATCTTGCAATAGTATTTGCTTTCAATTAATAAGGACAATGGAATTCAAAACTTTTATTTTCCTAATTGTGGAGGTGAGTGAAAATAATATTTAGGACAAACTCTACAAAAAAAGAAGGAAAGAAAGGAGAAAGGAAAGAAGAAAGGAAGATAAAAGAAATTACGTCTTATTTTGAAGCCCCAGTTATGTAGTCTAAGTTATCAGTGAGTTGATTAATTTAATTTTATATCTACAGTTTAAATATTCAAGATGTATATTCTTAACTCAAAAGACTCACATTTGTCATTGGGAGATTTTCTCCTAGGTATTGAAAATTCTGTGTTTTCTTTTCTTTTTTTTTTTGACAATCAACTGTGTCAGCATATTTATTTGGTTTATTGAGAATATAATTATTTAACTACAATAACATGATATTTCACATCTAGTCAAATGGGTAATTTTTTAAAATACTGGCAGCGTCGATTTTGGTAAAGATGTGAAATGTCTGGAATTCTGATATATTGCTGGTAGATGTTTAAAATGAATTAACTACTTTGCTGTTTTGTATTTCTTTTTAAAGTACACATACGCCTAGCATATGACCTAGCAATTCCACTCCAATTTATTTACCCAAAAGATATATAAATACATGTATACATGTATATAAGAAGCCTTATACAAAAAGGTTCAAAGCAGATTTTTTCATAATAACCCCAAACTGTGAACATCACAAATGTTCATCCACTAGCAAACCGATAAATAAATGCTACATATGCTTACAGTGAACTAATATTTAGTAATTAACAAAAAGGATGGACTTCTAATATATTTCATAATCTGGATGATTCTTAGAAAACATTATGTTAAACAAAAGCAGGCATTCACAAAAGTATATATATTGTATATTTGCATTGCACAAAATTAAAAAATAAGCAAAACACATTTGCTGATGGAGAAATTAGAAAACTGTTATCCAAGAGTGGGAAGATTGATTGGAAAGGGCCCAAATTAACTTTCTGGAATGATGCAAATGTTCTTTTTCTTTGTTGAGGTGATAGTTTCATAGGTACATACATTTATCAAAACACATTGAATTGTATACTTTAGATCTATACATTTAAGTGTATGTTAAATTTATCTCAATAAATTAGTAAATACATATATATTTGTCTTATAAGATAATTGACAAAAATATTTCTGTCTATAATTTTTAATCATCTTATTATTGTGCCCAGATATTTGATCAAATATTATTCTGGGTGTATCATAAAGGTGTTTCTTTATGCGATTAATATTTGAATCAATGGACTTAACACAACAGATTATCCTACCTCATATGATGGGCTTCAGCCAATGGATTGAAGATTTGAATAGAAAAAAAAAAAAAAACTAAGTAAGAGGTAAATCCTCCTGCCTGACTTTTTGAGCTAGAATATTATTCTTTTTAGGCCTTTGGACTGAGATCAAAACATCAGCTCTTCTTGGGCCTTGAGACTGCCAGCCTTTGAATTAGAACTTATAGCATCAACTTTCCTGGTTCTCAGACCTTTGGACTTAGATTGAAATTACACATTATCTCCCTTGAGTTTCCAGCTTGGTGTCTGCAGATCTTGGGACACCTAGGCCTCTGTAATTGTATGAGCCAACTCCTTATAATCTCTCTCTCTCTCTCTCTCTCTCTCTCTCTCTCTTTCTGGCTCTGTGTGTGTGTGTGTGTGTGTGTGTGTGTGTGTGTGTGTGTGTGTGTATGTATATGTATATATGTATATATATTTATTTCTCAGTGTTTATATATAATACAATTATGTATTTATATTTTTGGTCAATTCACTTAACTTTGGACTTGCTAATATGGATGCATAATCAAAAAATTGATTTTGTTCAATGATCATATTTTGTTTGGTTATATACCATTAATAGCATAAAAGAAATTGTATTCCATACTTTTATATCAGACGACTGATTACTTAGTCTTGTTTCCTGACCATTCTCTGTGTTCTGGAGGTACTAGTCTATTTGCAAGCTAATTGCCTCTGTTATTTTGCTTAAGAATTTTAATCTTAGAATTAAATCTCTTTTAATTAACTCTTAGCTACAGAGTTCTCAGCATCATTTTCTTAGTCATTATCATCATTAACTTCGCCATTATCAGAGAGACAGTTTAGCTTAGTGGTTAAGAACATAGACTTTGCTTCTAGAATTACTAGATGTTTGACTTTAATTAACTTCTCTATAACTAGTTTCAATTGCTGTGGAAATAGTACCTTTCTCTTATTGTTGTTAGCATGAAATAACTTAATGTATTTCAAGTACTTGCAAATGTCTGTAAGAGTACTAGACATAAAGTGACATTATCATTATTACAAATAAAACTTCGTATGTTGGCACATTGTCTTTATAACCATAATTTAGCATATGTTATGTGTCTATTGTGAGCTTTCATGACTTTAAGGGGGGGGAAGAAAGAAGAGACAATCTTTTTAGTTTTATGAGACTTGCCACTTAATGCTTAGACATTCATATGTAAACCACAAATTAATTACAAAGTCATATTATAAAATATATATTGTATCTGAGGTTAGAATATAAACTATTGAGAAATATAAATTTAGTCTTAAAAACCTTCTCTTAAAGCATAATAATTTAGAGCAAAAAGAGATGTACCCAAAAATGTTAAAATTTTCCATTGCTATATAAATGCAAGATTTATATAACATATTTTTATCATTATGTACTTTCATAACAATTATTTTGTAATCTAAAAATCCCATTCCAAATGGAGAAGAAATTGAAGACCAACAAAACGGATTTGTCAATACTAACTAAATCAGTAGCAGAACAAAGACCAAAATCTAATTTGGCTGACTGCCAGTTAGTATTCTTTAGCTGAAATTTTGCAGAAATCTAAGAAATAAAGAACTAGTGGGGTTAATATGGGTTAAATTGGAAAAGAGTGGAGCTTCATTTCCAATCATTCAGATCATTAAAATGAAGGAATAATTGTATAATCTTGACTGTGATAGCTGTTATCTTAATTTTAGACCTAAAAATACATTAATCAAAAATGGTGTTGCTAATTTCTTAGGCTAGGTTTTCTTCTGCTATACCCCACAAATTATAATTTGTTTTCACTGAACTAGTGTAGAGTGCATCTTTACTTACATTCTCTAACTCTCCTTAGGAGGTTGTAGATAGAATCCACTCTCCAGGAAAATTCAGTGCCTTCAACTATATAATGAACCTCTGGCCCTTTCTTTCTCAAAGACTTTGAGTTCACCCCACCACTTTTTTTTTTCACCATTAATATCTCTTTCTCCTAAATCATTTCTATCATCATGCAAATATTTTCTATCTTTAAAAAAAACTTCCTTTGAACTTCTATACCTTCTAGTTTCTACTGCATTTTATAGCTCCTTTCAGCAGTAAACTTTCTCAAAAATGTCATCTATTGTCACTACTCTCACTTTCACTCTCTCTTATTACCCCTTCTCAGTTTAATTTTTATCTTTTACCTTCTTTGTCATTGCTTATGACAAGATTATCAGTGACTTCTAGCAGATGTCATATCCAGTGCTCACTCTTATAGGCTCAATTTAATAGATAGCTTAATGGAATCTAACGTTGCTGACCTTGCTTGATATGCATTACATATTGTGGTAGACTATGTTTTTCAAACATGGCTGCACCAATATTTCTCAAATGCTTTTCCAAAAAGAGTGGCATTGAAAAATAGCATTTATGTTTTTTTCCTTCCATTAAGAGATGGAGTCTACCCTTCAACTTCAGTGGATCTTTGAAGGTCGTTGACTAATAAAATGTGGATTTAATGTTGCATGGCTTATGAGGGTTGATAATAAAAGGTGATGTGATTTCCACCTGGCTCTCTCTGTTCTGACATACACCTTGGGAGCCCTGAGCTAATATATAAGAAGTCCAGTTACCCTAAAGTCACTGTTCTGGAGCAATGACATTGAGGCAACTAAATAATGATAGAGCAAGATGCTCAAGAAATCTCAGCCATGCCAGCTCCCAGCTATGAGTCTCTACAGTACAACATCAGACACATGAGTGAGAAAGCAAGCTCTCACTTGATTTTAGCTTGTTGCTCCAAGATGCCCCAGCTGATATTTAGGAAAATGAAGTAGAGTACAGCCCTTCTCAGGTTGGTGATTAGCAGGAAAAAGAAAAATTAGCAGCCTAAGTTTTGGAGTGTTTTTATTATACAGCCATAGTAACTGAAACACTTGTTTTAACTTCTATAATAATAGGTATTTTGTATTTCCCCCACCTTCACTAGTCACTCTTTCAAATTCTCATTCATTGACTCCTATGAAAACTCTAATATTAGAGTTTTCCAGAATCTGGGATGCCTATTTTTTTCTATATATGCTGTCTAAATTGTTTTATTTCATCAAAGCCCATAGCATTTTTATTTGAATAACCTCTTCTCTACCATATTGCATTTCTATCTCTGGATCCTCTGAATTCTAAGCATATATGTGAAATGGCCTACTTAACATCAACACTTGGATAAGAGGCCAAGCTTAATACATGCAAAGCTTGTCTCTTGATCTTTTCTCTCCGTAAAACAGAACATAAAACTTGTTTACTCCTAATGTTCCTCATCTCAGAAAATAGGATTGCAATTCATACAATTTCTTAAGCATAAAACCTGGAAATAAATTTTGATTATTTTTCTCAGTGTTTTAATCTTTTGTTTCCACTGATTATCTTCTATGATGTAGCTCCAAACTTTTCTTCATCTCTACTTCTTCTCCCTAGTGGAAGCTGCCATCATATCTTTCCTAACCTATGGAAATAAACTCTTTAATAGTCTCCCTCTTCCAGTCTTTAAAAATATTAGTTTATTTTCTACATAGTAGCCAAAGTAATCTTTTTCTATGAAAATCAGATTCCATTCCAAAAATAGGTCAAAGCTATAATACGGCTTATCATATGGGCAAATTTTATTTTCCAAAGATGTCTCACACATTCTGATCATCTAATGTGATTGGACATTTCTACCACTTAAACAAGTTATGGAACAATTATTCCATAATGTGAATGGCACAATTATTTCAGTAACACTATAGGTTACTGAATATTTGCTTTTAAACCCAGACCCCATGCCTGAATTAAGCTCATGCAGTCTGTAGAGAGGCTCATATGGGGAGGAATGAAGGCCCTCAGCCAGAGCTAAGTTCTCAGTCAAATACAAGTATTAATTTTCCAGCCATGCGAGGGAGCCATCTTGATATCTAGAACAGAGATGGGCAATCTATATCAAGCCGTGATGAGATTGTGGAAACTGTTGATGTTTTAAGTCACTAAGTTTTGGGAAAGTTTCTTTTTTTAATGTAGTGATAGAAAACTAAAATCCTAAAACATGTAGCACTGGCTTTAAGACAGGCCCTATGAGAAAGCTAAAAGGCTTAGCAAAATGTAAACAAATGCATAAGAATTTTGAGTCTCAAAGAAATATAAGAAAAGTGAAATTGGAAAATGTTTGTAGTGAAGGAAATTTTGGCAACAATATTACCTGAGGTAACATGAAAGACAGGAAATGTTTCAATGAACTCAATGATCAAAAAATCTGTTGGGAAAAAATGTTGGGAAAACTGAATAGAAGCATGCAAACAGATGATATTTTTTATGTGTAGTTACATACAGGAATTTTTAGGCAAAATATTTAAAGTATCATCTGTTTTTTTTTTTCACTGCCTATGATATAATGTAAGAAGAATGGAATGAGCTAAAACTAAACTCTTAAATAATTCAGAACTTTCTTAGTTTCATGATAATTCTGTTTCTCTTCCCAAATTTCTCTAGGTGGCAAATGATGCTCAAATTAAGAACTGACTTAAGAGAGATGATCGATTATGCTGGATTTCAGAATTGATATGGACCAGTGACTATTGTGTTCCATTTCTTTTCTTGCCATTTTGCATGAGAGTGTCTATAGCAGTTATTCAATCCTTGTTCCACAATTTTAATTTGAGTATTTGGAGACCTAGAAAAATTATCTCTTTAAGTCAGATGTGTCACATGTCATCACATTGTTTGAAAGTGTGCTCAAAGAGCTGTATGTAACTGCAGATAAAGAGCATCATCTATTTGCATGTATCTATCCAGTTTTCCCACCACTTGTTGAAGAAACTGTCCTTACTCCAGTGTATATTTTTACCTCCTTTGTCATAGATTAGTTGACCATACAGGTAAGAGTATATTTCTGGGCTGTCTATTTTGTTCCATTGATCTATGTGTCTGTTTTTTGCCAGTACCATAATGTTTTGACTACTTATGCTTTGTAGTATAGTTTGAGATCAGGGAGCATGATATCTCCAACTTTGTTCTTCTTTCTCAGGATTGCTTTGGCTGTTTGTAGTCTTTTGTGGTTTCATGTAATTTTTAGTAATATTTGTGCTAGTTCCAAGAAGAATGATGTTGGTATTTTCATAAGAATTGCTTTGAGTCTATAAATTGCTTTGGATAATATGGTCATTTTCACAATATTAACCCTTCCAATTCATGAGAACAGTCTATCCTTCTATTTATTTATGTTCTTTCCAATTTATTTCTTCAATGCCTTATATGATATATAAAAATAAACTCAAATTGAGTTAAACACTTAAATGGAAGGCCTGAAACCATAAAATTCCTAGAATAAAACATAATAAATAAACTAACTGATATCAGTCTAAGTAATATCTTTTTGGACACATATCCTTGAGCAAGGAAAGCAAAAGCAAAAATAAACATATGGGACTACATTAAAGTTTCTAAACACCTAAGGAAATCTTCAGCAAAACAAAAAGGTACCCCACTGAGTAAGAAAACATATTTGCAAATGATATATCTAATAAGAAGTTGATATCCAATATATATAAAAAATTTAAACATTTTCATACCAAAAAAATAAATAACGTGATGGAAAAATGGGCAGAGGACATTAAAAGACAATTATCTAAAGAAGACATGCAGGTAGCCAACAGACAGAGCAAAAGATGATCCACATCATTAATCATCAGGGAAGTGCAAATCAAAACCACAATGAGATACCATGTCACACCTGTCAGAACGACTATTATCAAAAAGTTAACAGAGGAGGAAAAAAATGAACTTTCATCTTATGCTGCAAGAAAGGTTGCTGATTTGTGAGGAAAATAAATTAATATTGCAGTTTAAGCCACTAAGTTTTTCAAGTGGTTTGTAACACAGAATAGACAATTAATATAACATTGAACATAAAATAAAAAATACCTACCCTGTCCTGTAAGGCCCTGTATGATCAAATTTCTACCTACAGCCTCATGTCAAACCATTCTCTACTGTGCTTGCTTAGGTCTGATCACACTGACTTTTCTTCTGTTTTCTAAAATCTAGCTAGTTCATGTTTTTAGACTTTGTCATTGTCACTCTCCTGCTAAAAATACTTTTTCTCCAAATCTTGTAATTCAGGTTGAAAGTTATGGATTACCAAAAACTCCAGCCTATTTTCCTACTTTTGTTCTGTCTGTCTATCATTTATTTTCCATTTTATTTTTCCCACTACTAGACCAAGTTCTATGAGAAGAGAGACATTGTTCTTTTTGTTTTCTTTTCTATGTCCATTACCTAGAACAATGCTTGCTTATAGCAGGTATTCCACAAGTTATTTCATGAGTGAATGGACCAATGGAAATAAATATTAATTCTGTTTTACACCATAGAGCAAAATGGAAATCTTATTTAATACAATACATATTTTCTAGAAAAAAAATGATGCTTTCTTTTTTTTATTAAATTTATAAATCGACTTATAAAAATGTTTATAAGTCTTGTGATACTGTACAAAATAAGTTGATTTCTATACCACCTGAATCTTCTCTATGTTTATCATATCAGTAAATAGAATAAAATAAAATCTTCAGATAAACCTTGACAGATTTATTAGGTTACTTGATTTTTTTCTATTGGTATAAATATTTTACTTCCTGTAAAACAATAAAATATATAATTCTGAAATTTTTCTCTTTAATGTCATGTTTGGAGTTTTAATGTTAAGCTATTTAAAAATTATTTTCAAGAGAGAGAGAACATGTACAGGTAATAGTCAATAAAAGAAAAGATACCAGTTCCAGGAATTTGGGATAAGGATTCTTGGCATAATAGTGATATAATTTTTTATCTAATCAATGTATAAAATAGGAAAATGATTTTAATTTATTTAATTGGAATTTACATCTTTATAGTCGAAAGCCTGGATAAGAATGCACAAATATTGTTAGAATGATCCTTCTCACCTATAATTAGCCACCTCTTCAGAGTCCCACAATAAGTAAGAATAGCCTTAGTGATTTTCCACGTAGGGTGGAGCTCTTGTCTAAAGCCTTATAAGCATCTATTCTGAAGTAGCAGATCTATTTATATCATAACCTAATGTTTGCAGCTTGCAACTTCCTCAGTGTTCCTTGGGATTTCCTTAGATATATCCTCACTAAAAGAGGTACACCAAGGTTTGAGAAGTATGAAGAGAAAGTCACAGCTGTAGGCCAGTAGATAGTCTTCTACTCTGACAATCCACATGCATGTTCTGAACAACATTTACTATTGGCTCTTATACAGGAATTGGTAGTTATAGACTCTAATTGATTATTATTTCTTGTTTATTTTCTTACTTCTTTGATAAGAGTGAGGCTGAGACTTCAATAATTTTGCACTTATGTCTTATTCTATTAGCGAAATCATAATGCAATTCCACTTAAGTACGAACATAGCAACAGCAATCATTACTTAATTCTAATTCCTAACTCACTGCAAATAGCCTTTACTAACCAGTTGCCAATGCACATAAATAATAACATCTGTTTTGCTTATTTTAGTGCCTAACTCTCCCTGATGAGCAAAAATATTATATTTACTTGTGCTTATCTTGCAGTTTCACAAGATGCCCCATTAATTTCCATACTGTTCTCTTAAGCTGTTATGTACAGTCACTTTCCCTATCACTTGCTTCCCACTGTTGGCTCCTTATCTTTTTCCTTAGACTTCTGCTTAGCCTTTTTCCTCTATTAGTGACAGCTCCTTTGGTGATTTAGCTTTCTTCACTTTTCTTACCTTCAGATAATCTCATAGCATCTTTTATCATTCTCCACATATATTATTTGCCTCATGCCATACTATATTCGTAAAATACATAAAATATTTGTAGTATTTTTATCTTATAGATGATGAAACTGAAGTACAGAAGATAAAGAACTCCCCAGAGATCATGATTTGTGGGCCTTGTAGTGGATTTAATGGGAGGAAAGTGGAGGTGAAGTGCCAGAATAGAGACATTAGAGAGAGCTGAGATGAGTGATAGAGACATAAGAAGGAGGGAGTTAAATGGTCCAGGGCATAAAATGACTTGAGAAACAGTAGAAATAAAAAGAGAGAAAGACTAAAATTGATGCTTCCTCTGTTCTGATAACTTCATAGTGCATATCAGTTTGAAATCTCTATCATCTCATTGCATGTAGACAGATGAAAGAAACACACAGAGCATGTATCTCTTCCTAAAGCTTCCAAAATTCACAAAATTCCTAAGATGTTGAGAGAAAAAATAGTATGAACATCTTTAGTTTTATATCAGTTATTGACATTTTTTATCTCTCCAAATATACTTTATAAATTTAATTTATTATTTAATCTTATCTACCTGACATGATAGTATTTAGCTGATTTATCCTATTTATTAAATATTAATAACATGTTTTGGTGGCCTAAAATTATGCATTTATTATACTAATTTAGGAAGAAAAGTGACTTCAATAAAGATCATGGTCCCTAATATTATCACTTTCATGATAATATCATCAACATAGACTTAAGGATGCTATCATTACATTTTATTGAAATTTATCAGTCTTCTCTAGTCTTTTCTGTTAGCCTCAAGGCTAGATCTCTATATAATTCTTTCTTCTTGTTTCCAAGGCCAAAGTGAACAGCTGCAGAGTTTGTATATGATGGAAATCAAAGGGGTGCCTGTGGCATTCTGAAGTGCACAAGCTGCAAAAGTATATTTAATGGCCCCAAATCAGACCCATATAGCAAAATTTCTATTAGGTCTCTCAGCAGAACATACTCTAATTACTACAGAGAGAAAAAAAACCTATACCTATTGATAAATAGAATTTATTTGATGGGTGTCTGCAATGAAGCAAGCTGTGTTATAAATGTTTGGAACTCAAAAGTGAATAGTACAGACCCAGCCTCACTTTCATGAAGCTTAGGTTCTAATATAGGGAGGAGCAGATAATAATAAAATAAAAATAGACAAAAGAAAACTTTGGGGAGTAATAATAATATAAAGAAAAATAAAGTAGGATAAAAGGATAGACAGATTAGAATGCTGTTTTAGGAAAAATAAAACATTTGTTAGGAGTGGCAATAAAAGCAGAAAAGCTACTCTGTAAGAGGTTCTATGAACAGAAATCTGAATAAAGTGGACAAGTAAGCCTACTATGCAAGTATGTGAAAGAATAGTATTTTGAGATCGGGGGAGCAGCAAGTGCAAATATCCTGAGACAAGAGTGTGCTAAAAATACTTAAGGAAGAGCAAGAGAAACATTGTGGCTAGAGTGAAATAAGCAACTAACAGAATGGTAGGAAATGAAGACACAGAGAAAGTAAGGGATAAGGCCAAGTAGTGGCTTATAAGCAAAATAAGACTGAAGAAGTTATTCTACATATGATGGGAAATTATTGAAAGGTTTTGTGCCAAGAAGTAACATTATCTAATTTGCCACTTGAAAGTATCATTCTTGCAGCTATGTGAAGAGATTAAGTGATGCAAGACAGTAAGCAATGAGGCAAGTTAGGAGGCTACAGAAACTGTCCACATTAGATATGATGACTTCAGTAGTATTGGTGGTAGTGGTGGTGAAGGTAGGGAGAAGAGTGAAAATGAGAACATATGTTCAAGGTAGCTCTGATTATCTTTGCTGTGACTACTTATCACTGAGAGATTAGATATGAGGTTTAAGAGAAAAGGGATGAAATGTGATTGCAATGGTTTAATCCTGAGCAGCTAGAGAAGTGGTAGTGCCATTTTTTTTTCATAGGGAATATTGGAAAACCAGAAAGTTGAGGGCAAAACATAGTAGGAATTAAGAGACTGTTTAGAATGTTGACTTGAGATGCCTAAATACATCCAGTTAGACATCATTGTGGTTCGTATTGGGTCAATTGAGCTAATCAGGAATTATGTTTCCCCCAATTCCCTTCCCTGTATAGTTCTAGATGGTTCTTAACAGACATTTTGCATAAGGTTTGGAAAGCAGTTGTGAAGCAGCAATTATATTCCTTATACTCCCGAAAGAATAATGCAGGGAATGAGGTTTGTTTGAAGAGCACACATGTGGTCACATATAAACTGACTCACCTTGATGGTGTGAGGCAGCATCCAACTCTCAGAAACTTAAGGAATATAAAAACAAAACAAAACAAAACAAAACAAGTATCAAGCACTGGTGACTTATTTCTCACTGTTTTCATTATAATGGATAAATAAATAGTGAGATTGAAGCATATTATTAAATAATGTGACAAGAGATTGAAGTCACAATTAAAAAAAGAATCCTTGCCCAGAAAGAATAACAAATACCATTACACAAAGCTTCCTTTGTTCCTGGAGCCTAGCAGGTGCTGGCAGTACCATTAAGAGGCTGCAGAGTAAGATCTGCTGCAGTTTTGCTGGACCTGTTAAAAATAGCTCTAGGCCAGACACATGCCATCCATCAGAATTAAATGGATCACTCAGCACCTGCTTTCTGTATCCTGTCTTCTGTTACTCCATGTGCTTTCCCAGATAATGACAAGTCCTTGGACCTTGCTTCTAGGTATAACAGTGATCCCTGCCCAGGGAAAAGGTAATGATCCCTGGAACAAGATATTTAAGCAGGGCATATATTTATCATCTCAGGATTGAGCTTCCATTACTAATAATGGTTGTCTTGGCTGGAGTCTTCATTCTGTGCCAAGCTTTTGCAACATACATTTCAGTAGTATAAGACAAGGCTGGTATTATTTCCATTTTGTATATGAATAAATTTAGTTGTAAAAAAATAAGTAATATTTTAAAGTCTCACAGTAAATGGCAGCTCAATAAGGACTCGATCAGGTGCTACCTGCCCCAATGACTGACCCCCTTACTATGTTACATTGCTCTCATGGGCTAAGTTTGCACAAAGCTTCTTTCTAGCAGAGATTTCTGGGACTCTGCTAGACCGGTTACTTTGAAAGTGAACTCTGTTTTGGGCCCTATGTTCTTTGAAAATTTGAAGAGAAGGGTAGAACCTGCAATAACTCTTGTGATATTTCAAAGGTTTCTGTTTTGAAATAGATAACAGATATATTTTTAAGACAGTCTTTTTTATTCCAGAAGAATTCACTTGAATGAACCGTACAACTGGGTAAATAAAAAGCTGATTCCACTATCAAAAAACTATTTCAGATTCTTTATATAAGCAGTAAAAATGTTATGTATAATAATGGAAAATATGGTCTCTCTGGTATATCTCTGCAGACTAATATCTTCTGAATTTTTTGTTAATGGAATGTGACTTGACTGTTTGAGAAAACAACAGCTTGTCCTGTGGAGAATTCTGAGTGCTTGCTGTTGGAAAACGAGAGGCTGAATACCAAAAGGCAAAGATGTTTTCCTGAGAGTCCTTCTGGGCCCCCAAGTCCAAGCAGTGGTACGATAGGTGGCAAAGGTGAAATACAGAGCTGGAGCAACAACAGCTGGAACAAAAAGGTTAAAGGTACAATCTACCAGAAAAATAGCATCATCATAAGCATGTATGTACTGAAAAACATAGCCACAATTATGTAGAACAAAACTATTAGAAATAGAATTTTATAAAATAATAGATTTAAACATTTCAGTAAACAGAGAATATCAGTTTTTCCAAAATACTAATAAAGTATTATTAGTCTTAAAAATTAATAAAATGAAAATAAAATTTGTGTATGTTATATTAATGAAAAACAATATAGTGATATTAAGTTTAAAAACAAAAATAACTAAAATTAATTTTTTAAAAATAAAAATAAATATTTTATTACTTGTGTTATAGAAAAAACAACAATGAACTGAAACTACATATCAAATTATATATCGAAATTATACTCAAAAGAAATTTTATAGTAGTAAAATTTAGTAAAATGCATTTTTTAACAAGCTTGATAATAAATGAAATTTGCGTTCTCCTCAAGAAGCTAGCAAAACAACAAAATATGCTGAAAAGTTGAGAACCAAAACCAACATAATTTATGGTCACTATTGCAAACAAAACTCTGGTTATAAGCATACTTGTTTTCCTTTTATTAAATAATAATGAGAACAAGCAAAACTAATTCAATTACTCGATCTAGGAAAGGTATGTAAGGCTGTGAACCAACTAAAATAGCTTTTTAAGCAAGACTAACAGCTTGTTGATCAAAACTCATTTTAAGACCCTCACTTCATGGTGACCATCAAAATCCAAAACTATTATTTCTTGTGGCAAACTCACTTTAAACTCATTTAATCTAATCACTAAAACCAAATACACATCTCTCTCCTTCTGACTTTCCTTTTCTGAGACACTATGACAGTACTCCATTGAGGTGCTATCCTTTACTGCATTAGCTTTGGTTGATGGATGATATTTCTGGAGGAATTATAGGAAGTTAGTCATATGAAAGAGAAGAACAAAATCAGTAAATATAAAAAAATTATTTAAATGAGGGAGAAGTGATAATTTTTTTTTCACAGAAAATTTCCAAGTAATTTATAGAGACATTCACCCTTCAGGAGGTAGAGCTAATTCTTGTTTCTTCCATGTGTCTCCCCACAGAAGATGAACTATGCTTGCTGATATCCTCTAAAGAATCAATTAGATAAGGAATGAGGAAAATGGTAAATTTACAGTGGAGGAAACTGGCAAACACCTACCTTAACCAAATGATAAAGGTTAATATCACCAGTGATGCTATGAGGACATCATCGCCCCCTGATATGATTCATTGAGAACAGCATTTTCTTCTGTGGTATTCTTTCCAAACAAACAGACACATATTTGAGGACATTCAACCGGATACCTGTCCAGAGTGCCTCAAGATTCCCAAGGTCCTGAAAATCAGTAAGGACTAATAAACTATCACAGATTAGAGGACACTGTGGAACTAGGACAACTACATGTAATGAGGGAGATAAATTTGAATCCTGCGACAGTAAGAGGCCACTAAGGAAAAACTGATGAAATTCACACGTCGAGTTTAGTTATAACAGTGTTCAAAAAAAAAAAAAAGCATTGAAACTGAAAGAAAAGAAAACTAAATAAGTAAAAGAGAAACACAGCCAAAAATTCTGGTTAAAAACAAAGAGAAAAGATTAAGTAGTACTTAAAAAGGGGCATAACCAAATATTCAGAGTTGATTTAAAATGACTCAAAAATTTTATTCTATATATTTGAAAATTTAAATGAAATAAAAAAAATTTTTTTTAAATAATTTAAGTTACCAGAACTTAAATAAGTATATTAAAAGGCCATGCCATCAGAAACTAAATTTAAATGAAGGAAATAAAAGCTCAGTAAAGGATAGGTTATATGATTTCTACACAAGAAATGTGAACTGTGTAAATAAACTGTAATTAAAACTAGTTAGAGTACTAACATACACATTTGTGTGTGTGATATCAGTAAAACAATGTTAGAAAAAATTACAGTTAATTAAAAACTACAAAATATATAGAACTTCTCTAAGCATTAAATACTTAAGATTTTTGTGAAAAAATACAAACTTTTATTTAAGAACTAAAATGTAAAAATGTAAGAATAGCAGTATATGAATCTATATATCCAATACAATTCAAATCACGGTCGTAAACAGGTTAGTATGGAAATTGGTTAGCTATTTTTCAAAGTTTATTTGAAAGAGTGAATGTGTAAGGAAAACCGCAAACGTGTTGAAAGATTGAAATAAATTACTCAAAGTGGTGAGATATCTTTAGCAGATAGCAAATATGCTCTATAGTTATATTAGTTAAAACCATCCAAGGGAAGAGTAGTACATGCATATACACTAGAGGTATATAATTTTCATAAAGACACTAGGGATACTCTAAGAAGGAAAAAACTAATTAAAGTTCCTAGTCCCTCGGTTTGAGGATTTAGAGTTCTAAAAGGAGGGACTCACATGGACCTTACTAAGTTCTGCTTATCAGGGAAGTTCACCAGAGGCCATAGAAGAGAACTTATCAGATGTGGAAGCATCATCATCTCAAAAAACATTAGGATTGTTTTCTTGTTGTGGCTTGTTCAATAACGTGTACAGATGAAACAGGAAGAACCTCTGGATCCAGTGAAGCTGACACCGGCTGTGATATTGACCAGGTTTCTCTAGAGAAACAAAACTATTAGCTATTTCCAAAGTTTACCTAGAAGAGTGAATGTGTAAAGAAAACTAAGGTTATACTGAAATGTTAAAAATATATATATTTATTCCAAGATATATTTAACATATTTAAAAAGAAATTTAACATTAAGTTAAATTGATGCTATTTTGCACAAACTAAATCAGTACTTGCAGTATAAAATAGTATTATCTGATGTGATATAGGGTCTTTTGAGTTTAGCACATGGGCCCTACTACACTCCATGCGATGACACAGTTCTCCCTCTCTTTTTCTTCATTCACATTACCATGAAATGTCCATTGGAACAGAAAAAGTTGGCATCATTTGGGCTTGGCTTCTTAAGTAAGCATATCATAAATGGAGAAAGAGCCTATAATTGATGTTCTAAAACTACCTTTGTTCTTTTCTCATTTACTCAGGGCCATTAAAGTATTCTCTCATGACACCAACTCATTTCCAAACTTATGTGCACTGGAATCCCATGGCAGTTCTTATTATAATGACCTGATATGAGTGTGTATATCTATGGACTTAAGCTATTCTCATTGAGAACTCAGATTACCAGAAGACATTTGCACAACTTTAATCAGTTTATAAAATATTGACCCACAGCAATGGTGAAAACATTTTGAAAAAAAAGATGTGCAAGTTTTTGTTACTTTATTCATTCAGTAAGAAAAGGTTGAAAGATGCTATAACGCTTCTCAATACGGGAGCTTTTATTACAGACATCTAAAATTTGAGCAGTGAGTCAAAACTAGGTTCCTCTATATCAACAGAATCTCCCCTCCCGTAAGCAACCTAAGAAATTTAATAAAATAAAGACATAGTCAATTCTGCATAAAACAGAATTGTAAACAAATTGAACAGAATATGGAAGACATGTTTCCTGTAGTGTAAATACTTAAAGCCAACCAAAAAATAAGGTTTTAAGTCTGTGTGTGAATAACTGCCAGAACAAGTAGTAAAAATAATAAATACTTTTACAATTCTGAAGGAGTTTGATTGATTAGAAGAAACGATATGATATAAGGTACAGGAATTTGCTCTAGTAAAAATTCTCATAATAATGGATTTTGATTACTATAACATCAAATCCATGTATGGAAAAAACATTATATTTTTGTTCAAATCATTAAATTTTATTGAAAAATGGGATCTCAAATTTTCACTTAGCTTAGATATATTTTGATGCTTGCTTACCACTTTTAGGGAGGATTAATTTAAATAATTATATATTTTTAAGATTGTTGAATTGCTAAAACAATTAGAAAATTATGATTCTTCTATAACTCATCTCTGATTTGAACATGTTCCTGGTACCAACAGTCTCTACTTTACCAACTGTTTTAGAACAGATCACGGAATATGCATGGAGTGAAAATAACTGAGAATGATTATTTGGACTCAATTCTAGGTTACTTTTATGTTGATTTTTTTCCAAAGCAGCAAATAAACAAAATGGCTGATGCAATGAGATAAGAAAGTAGGTATATGGATACAACACGCTTTGTCTCTTACACATCACTGAGTGCTTCAAAGTTTAGTCATCTTGGCAAACCAATGGAAATGAGATGTGGTTGAGTCAGAGTGTCATTCTGTGGACTCATGGCCTTTTATGTCCCCAATAGTCATGTTAGCACCAGAAGCAACTTACACTATCTTAAAAAGTAATAATTCCATCATTTAGGAATCTTCATTGCTACTTCATCTCTGCAGGGCCTAGGAGGTTCACTTTTATGTGCATTTAGGTATAATTAGGGCTATCATACCAATAATAATCCAATATCCTGTTTCTGTCTTTACCAGTACATAGAAACATTTCTACTTGAAACAAAGAAATTACAGATATAAGGAGTAAAGAAAGTAAGACAGAAAAAAAGCATACAGTTTTAAATAACATGATTTCTAATTATTTTTATAAAAAATAAACTTTAGATTATTACCTCATCATAGAATGCTCTGCAAGTTTTTATAATTTTGAAATTTGTCCCCACAATATACTCAGGAAGTTTAGTTTAAAAATAAATGTTATTATTACAAATCCAATAATAAGACACTCATATCATGATATGATGTATGAACTCCATCTGGTAGTATCTTTGACATTCCCCTTTCCTCTCAGAATAGTCTGTGGCACATTATAAAATAGATTCCCTTTAGTTCATGACTTGTTCAGTTGCAAATTCATGTAAACTACAGGATCAGTTTGGCACCTGCTGTGATCATGAGTCTACTGCTGTTTCTCTAATCAGAAAACATTCCTATTAGATAAACCATCTGGCTTGAAAAGCATCCCTTTTGCATTCAAAATGGTTTTGTTAGAATTCAGCCAAAGTATATTTTAAAAGGAAAGATGTGTCAGCAAGACCAGTCTGTTTACTAATGGAATAGTCCTCTACACAATATCATTTATGGAATAAAAGGCATAGAATGGAAATATTATATGACATGAATATGTTGTAGTTACATGTAAAAATGTGGGTGAATCTTTGGTGAAGGCCATCCACTGAAATCTGTTGAAATTTAGTCAGACATAGTCATCAGCTGATCAGAGCCAACTAAATTGCATGTTATTCTGATTGCAATCATTTTCATTGAAGTATGACGTATCATGAATGTTGCTTCATGACTGTTAGTATTACCTGTGGGTACCAAGATACTACTTGATTATTTACTGAATCATGTTTATTCTTGTGGATGTGAGTCATTTTTATTTATGCTCATATTCTTCAGGCTATTTATATTTTATACAATTTAGTAAAAATAATAATAATAATAATATAATTATACTTTAGAAATAATTCACAGGAACCCAAAATATCTAGCCTTGATATTTTGAGTGAAATATGAGCACTACATAAAAATTGAAGCTTGTGTGTCTTAAAGTTAATTAAAACTTAACTGTCGCAAGGAAAAATGTGGCGGTTAAAAAAAATGCTACTCTTTGATTTTTTCTCTTCAGTTAATGTGTTTATCAAAATTTTATTATACACACACACTTAGTAAAATATTTAGTTATATCTCTAGAAAATATAGACATGATCTCTGTCTTCAAGAAGTTTGCATCTATTTAAAGAAGCAACACTAATAGATAAAATAACTGCCTAGTCACAAAATAGTGTCTGTGAGTTTTTGAGATTCATTTGAAAATATCATAAAGATCATAAAATGGGAAATAAGAATGGCAGAGGTAGAATTTAGAATTGTTTTGATAGTGCAGTTGGTATTAGGAGGATAAAAGGCAAAAAGGCAAGACTCTTGGAGGAAATACAAATGGAAGAACAGATACGTAATATACAGGTAAAATGACCTTTTATATAGCACGTGATGGGTTTTAAATTTTAATATGTCAAACTGAAGGTATTGCTAGCTACCCAGAGTCCTTGTAATGTGAATCATATAATTTAATATTTGCCCATACAAATCAATACTCTCATTTTTCGCTCTTATTTTCTCAATTGGACTGTAAGCTCCTTGCCCACAGGGCATGTATTATATTCTGGAGCATATATTAATGTATGATGCCTTGAACACTGTGACACTCACATAATGTTTTTTTCAAAAATAAATATTTGAGTAGGTATGTAACAAATGTTGGTAATGTGATTTTGTGTTTGTGCATGTATGATTAAAAACACCTCTGTCATTTTCTGCTAAAAATCCAAAAACTTTTTGTTGGCAATGCCTGAAGTGAGAATAAAGTAACTTTATTGAATTAGTGTAAAGACATGATTATTGCTAAAGTGACAGAAATTACAAAGATTAAAACTGGAGAATACCAGAGAATCCTAACAACCTCCTCAAATTGCCTTTTTCATACTAGCTTGTTTCCATTTCCTCTTTTTGCTGGCTTTAAATTCCCACCATTGAAATCACTCTTTTGGAAAATATGACAGATGTGAAATCATTGTTCCAGGGAGACTATCAAGAACATGCTTTATATTTTTGGAACTGTTATGTATTATCTAGATCTAGAAATAGGTATTGGAATACTTTGCCATCACACTATTAAAAGGGAAATTTTTATCAGATTTGCTAACTTTAAAAACAGAGGAGAGAGATTTGTTCTAAAAAGAAATGATAAAGTACAGTTCAGTTTCAGTAGGCAGGGGAAAAAATGACAATTGTTAGGACTTGGGAAGGAGACCATAAGTAATTAGGCATAAGGAAAAGCGAATTGCGCTAGAACAGGTCTACCTGCATAGTCTGTGTGTGTAAAATAAACTGTTAGGTGTTATATAAAAGTTCTATCACCTTTCAATGAGATAGAAAAGTACAAAAATAATAAATAATATAACAAATAATAAATCTGTAATAAGAAATAATTATTTTCAATAATTGATGCTTGTATTCAATCTCAATATCAGTATCTTCTATTTTCTATTAAGGAGTACTTTAAGATTGGGCACTCAATAAATTTACTTAGCCAAAAAACCTGTTTCTGATAAACATACAGGTTAATAAAACTGACATATGCCATTTATTGATTATTTACACATGACAAGGTGTTTACATATTCATATTTTATGATTTAGTTATTATTGTACTTCTGTGGATTTTTATAGATGAAAAGGCTGTCATGCAGAAATACAGGAACATTTGCAATGCCATAGTACTGGGCCTCTGACTTTAATCCCTCAGTATCCCTATACATATGAATGCTAGTCTTCAAACAGTGGAGGAAGTTGTGACTCATAGTGTTGCTTTCATTGTTATGCTTGATATTTTCCAGATCTAGTGGGCTTCCAAATCAGGATACTTTTTACACTCATTAAAGTTGTTCAAGTGAACAACAAGTAAGTGTTAGCACTTGCAGGATGAGAATCCAGTTTGAGACAAGACTTCTTGAAAGTGATTGATAAACCCAGAAGTGTGGACCTAATTCATGACATCTGAATCTAAGATATTTAAGAATACTCACAAGAATATACTATTGGTTTCTTCTGATCTTATCAAAAAGAAATAGACTAAACATGAAAGTATTCGTGGATGAGCAATTGTATTATGATGTGTTTTAACCATAGTTATGTACTTATATTTTTTAAACATGTGCATTTCCATTTAATCACAAGCAGAATAGTTTAGTGATTGACATCACGTCCCTGGAATTTCTGCCCGATTTCGAAAACCAGATCTGCCACTTAACTTCTTTGTAGCTCAATTTTCTCATCTTCAAGTGTAGGTTTGAAAATTAAATGAGTTAAGTTTTTAAACACTTAAAATGGTGCCTGATACATGATGAGCATTAAATATTGTTAGTCACTATTACTAGGGATTTTATATAGATAATCTTGAGTGAGATAGATTGATATACTTGTTACTTTAAATCATTGATTTGTAAATGTGAAAAGGTGATGTGTCAAAGAAGGATGGAGAAAGGTTTTCCTCTAAATTCCCTGGAAATTCTGATAAGTTCCTTCTCTCCTCACCCTCACCCTGCCCCATTCCAAGACTCTTATCCTCCTCCTAGTTGAGAATCATAAGTTCTAATGAGAAATCTTCCTTACAGGACTGTCTCACAAATGTAAATGGTGTGGAGGCAGAAAAAGATTTGAAGCATTGATTTAAGTAGGGTTGTATCACATGATCTTAACTGTCTAAATAATATCTTTCTTCACTCAGGCTTTTGACTTGCTTTATGAAACAAGCCTTGAAATCTTGCTATGGAATGTAATTCTCACCAATGAGTATAATATCTACTCTAAGTACCATCAATATGAATCACCAAGTGAGAGGCTGCTTACATAGCAAAGTTCAAGGAATAAAATGTATATCCCTTCACTGATAAGAGCTTCATATAACTGACTGTCACCTTTGCCTTTAATGAAATGCAAAAATACATATAGTGGATATGCATGTTTGACATGCATATTACTAAATAGGACAGATCAAACATGTAATTTACCAGAAGAGCTATAGGGCATATAATCTCCTTCGACAGAAGTAAACCCCCATGAAATAAAAGTTACAGTATTACTTTGTGGTCACTTTTTTTACTTAGAGAAAAAATACTTTTCACATTATCACAAAAGAAACAAAGTATGTTACACTCACCTAGTCAATCATATATTTTCACACTTAGTTCCTAACAGATTTTTATTTATTTCTGTTATTGGCTGAATTGTTTCCCAAAAAAGTAAGTTGAAGTTCTAATCCCGGTATTTGTGAACATGACCTTATTTGAAAATAGGTCCTTTGCAGATGGATTCAAGTGAAAATATGATCACAGTAAATTAGGATCGCCCCTGAAGTCAATGACTAGTATTCTTATAAGCAGAGGCAGATATGGACACAGAAACATGGCCATGTGCAGGGGGAAGGTGTCCATGTGAAAGATGGAGGCAGAAACTAAGGTGATGCAGCTACAGCCAAAAAAATACCAAGGATTGCCCACACCCATCTCTTTTCTGGAGCCTTCAGAGAGAGAGCATGACCTGGCAGACATCTAGAATTCAGACTTCAAGTTTCAAGAAGTGTGAGAGAATACGTTTCTTTTAAGCTAATGATTTATGGTTATTTGTTATAGCAGCCCTAGGAAATTATGTAGTTTGCATCATTCACAACACTCCAACCACGATAGTCTTCTTTTAGACCCTCAAACACTTTAAGTATGTTTCTGCCTTGAGTCCTTTGCTCATCCTGTTCCCTCTGCCTGAAACAGTCTTCCTTAAGTACCTTCATGTCTGGATTTGCTTTTTATTAAGGACTTACAGAGGCCAGAGACCTCTCCTGAAGACCTAAATTAAAAGTAGCAGGTTATTTACTCTTCACCATGTCAGCCTAATTTAATTCTTACATAGAAATTATGTTAAAATTTTTTAATAATTTTTTTTCCTCTGTGGGTTTATTTAATTTTTGTTTCTCTACTACTAAAATATAAACTCCATGAGAAAAAGAATTCTGTTCAATACCTAGAGTGGAGTCTGGCACATATAGACATTCAAAATATATCATTGAATGAATAGTTAAGTTATAATTTTTTTACCCCTTGAAACAGAATACTATGATGTCAGAGGATAAAGTTCTGAAATATATTAATTGTTTCAATTTTATAAATGGTTATTGAATACCTTTATAAACATGGCATTTATGATATTTTTAGTTTTTCAATTTTAGTTAGTAAAATTGAGTTGTAAAAAATGATTTCATAGATATTATTTTATATATGAAATAACCTGCAGATATTGCCATGGTATTAATACCTGTAAAGTATATTTTCCACTGGGTCATTACTCTTAGTTTTTCCACATTAGCTTTTAGCAAATTTTACTTTTTTTAGACAACAAATTTCTAAAGGTTGTAGT
The DNA here is from genome assembly GCA_004027375.1 of Macroglossus sobrinus. NCBI lineage: Eukaryota > Metazoa > Chordata > Mammalia > Chiroptera > Pteropodidae > Macroglossus > Macroglossus sobrinus. Next base: position 416,716 of record PVKZ01001056.1, on the reverse strand, counting down.
TGATATATTCTGCAGTGTTCAGTTAACTTGTCAAGAATACAAAATACAATCTGATGTGCTTTTTCTTGATAATTCTCATACAGTTAAGCATAATGCATATATATGTAAGAAATAGTATGCTTATGAAAGAAGATGATGGGTTGGATTGAACTAAAAACTTCAATTTTCTCTGCAGACAGTATTTTTCATAAATATTTTCTACACACATGACCTCCTCTATTTAAAAACTTTGGTGAAATTCTTGCATACAGTTTTATAAAGTTTGGTACTAATGACCTCCTTAAAATGTTTTGGAATTTTTAGATACTTTTCAGTCTTGAAATTATCCATTACAAGTTGTTACTATCTTCAAATCTATCCATTTGTTTTGAGATTTTTTTAAGTTATAGTTCAGATTTGCAATAACCCACATAGCCTTTTGTGTTTTGTCATGTTGAATAGTTTTATTTACATGTATTCATTAAGTATTTTGTTATTTCTTTCAACTGATACCTTCAGATCTTTCTCCAATATTAATTTTATTTATTTTTAATCACTTTTAACTTTCTATTCATTTTGTTACTTTGTTAGTTATCATACTGTCCCATTTTTTGTTTGCTTGTTCAGCCCCTTTAAACATAAGAGGGATCCATTCTCTCTCTTTTTTTTCTTCCTTTTCCTCACCTCTCATATCTAACTCATTGACAAAACCTATAAGTTTTATTTTTAAATCTATTCACTTTTCCTTTCTTCCAACACTATCGCTGGGACAGCTGAATAAAATGCTGATGGACTCCTTTCTTCTCACTTAAGTATTTTATATGATACATTTCCTCACGCTTGTGTGATTGAAAAAAGTAAACCCTATTCTGCTAGTTCAGTCACTGTTTAGTTCAGACTCTTTATTGAGATCTTCAGGGACTGACTCCTTCAACTTCTCCAATATTGGCTTACTTTCTATATCTTCTGATATGTCAAGGTCATATTCAAGTCAGGGTCTTTCAGTTCTTTCTGCTTTGCCCAGATCTGGCTGGCTGCCTTCTCAGAATTAGTTTACAACTCACATATTATCTCTTCAGAAATCCTAGTTTTTAACTAACTCCATCTAAAATAGTCTCCTGCATTGTCTATCTATGTAATAGACAACTCTTCACCCTCACTTATTTCTAACTAGATCTTGAGTTTGTATACCCTCCTTATATAGCCATGTGTTTCATAGGATGTGGGCTTTAGTCCTAGTAGTCTAAATCTCTGTAAATCTAATCCAGAAGTTTTCAACCAATGGCAGACTCTCACAGAGAGATGTGAAGGTTGGCACTGTTACAGCTATATTATGCCTAGAAGGGTGAAAGAATGGGATAAAAGCCAGCCACCATCAGGATGTCAGAAAAGACAGACAGAACCAGAATCTAAATAACATTGTTGAGTAAGGTAACACACACTAACTCTAGCCTGTTGTTGTTGTTGTTTACTATTGTTATTAATATTATTATATTATTATTATTAGTTTAGTTTAGTTTTTGTTATACAATACAATGGATAGACATTTATAAATTTCAAAGTGATCTCATTACTCTAGCACCCATCTGATACTACACACAACTATTATAGAAATATTTACTATATACCTTATGCTGTACTCTAAATCCCTGTGACTTTTGTAACAACTAATTTGCACATCATCCCTTTACCTTTTTCACCCAGTCTGCCAAAACGCTCCCCTCTGGTAATCGTCAATTTGTTCTCTGTGAGTCTGTTTTCATTTAGTTTGTTTGTTTATTTTGTTCCTTCAATTCTACATGTAAGTAAAATCATATGATATTTATCTTTCTCTAACTTATTTCACTTAGCATAATACACTCTAGGTCCATCCATATCATTGCAAATGGTAAGTCTTCATTGTTTTTAATGACTGAGAAATATTCTATTGTATATACGAACCATAACTTCTTTATCTAATTGTCTATTAATAGGCACTGGGTTCTTCCTTAGTTTGGCTATTTTGAATAGTGCTGCTGTGAACATAGGGGTACATAGATCTTTATGAACTAGTGTTTGGTTTTCTTTGAATAAATATCCACAAGTGCAATTGCTGGGTCAAAAGGTAGTTCTATTTTTAATTTTTTGAAAAATCTCCAAACCATTTGCCATAGTGGCTGCACCATTTTGCAATCCCTCCAATAGTGTACAAGGGTTCCCTTTTCTCTACATCCTCACTAACATTTGTTGTTTTTTGATTTATTGATAATAGCCAATCCGACAGACGTAAGATGATATCTCATTGTGGTTTTAATTTGCATTTTTCTGCTGATTAGTGAACTTGAGCATTCTTTTTATATGTCTATTGACCATCTGTATGTCCTCTTTGGAGAAATACTTATTCAAGTCTTCAGCCCATTTTTTAATTGGATATTTGGTTTTTTGTTGTTGTTGAGTTGTATAAGTTTTTAAAAAATTTTGGATATTAACCCTTTGTCAGATATATGGTAGGCAAAATCTTCTCCCATTCATTAGGTTGTTTTTTCATTTGTTAATTGTTTCCTTTGCTGTGCAAAAAGTTTTTAGTTTGATGTAGTCCCATTTGTTCACTTTTTCTTTTGTTTCCCTTGTCCAAAGAGATATGTCTAATCTTTTTTTTTTTAATGTAAGATAATAAACCTTACTTTTATTCAAGGCATTTTAAAGTCAAGTCTCATGTTAATTACAAAATAAAGTAACTTAATATATTTTCTAGTTTGTTACCCTGTTCAGTTTTCTTAGTATAGACAATACAATATGAAATTACTTTGCTTATTTATGCATTTGTTTAAATTTCTTTTTTGCTTTTTAAGAAAAAGAACATTGTTGTATATTTATTTCTGACCCAGTGCCTAGAATGTCACTTAGCACATAGTAGACACTGAATATGTAAAAATATATGATGAATATATTCAAATTGTCAAATTTATCTTCTTAATATCTAAAGGTAAACTTTTCTATGCTTATTTTTTATGCTAGCTTTATTTTATTAGCTCATTCTAAAAATACTTCAATATTCTCTATCAAAATTTCTTTTCTACAGTTTATATTCTGCCAGTTCATCTTCCACATTGCTACTAGAGCAGAAATCTGTCTGTAGTGCCCTATTGCCATCCATGGCAAATTTATACTCCATTGCATGGTAGACATCAGGCCACCACCTGCTTGTTCAGCATGTCTGTTTCCAGTCTGTACTTTAGTCATACCTAAGATCTCCAATCTCTTCCAATAAATCATGTGTAATAGGCAATATTCTAAGCTGGTTCACAGGATTCTTACCTCCTGGTATGTATACTTTGAATAGTACCTCCCTTTCAGTGTGGTACTTGACTCAATAAGTGAGCCCTTTTATAAGATGATGTGGATGTCAGAGGTTAAAGAATTAAGACACATTGAAAGGTGCAGCAGATGTCCTCCTGGCCATAAGGAATTGAATAAACTTAGAAGCAGACCCAAAACTCCAGAGAAGAACCCTATCCAGGTAAATATTTCAATTGCAGCTTTGTGAGATGCTAAGACAACACCTCTAAATTCTGACCTACACAGCTGTGAGATAATATATAGGTGGTTTTTGAGCTGACAAGTTTGTGATAATTATTGTCAGCACTGAGGTGATTGAGAAGGGAGGATTCAATGGTGAGATGCCTAGTTGAAAGAATGCACAAGAAGCAGACATGAGAATGAAACAGCAGGTACCAACTTTATTTTGCAGAGTGCACTTCTGTTTCTAGAATTGCATTTCTATTGTGGGGAGCACAGTATTGCTGGTACTTCTCCTACTCCCCTTCTTGGGTTCCCCTTCTGCTCTCCAGGGAAATGCATGACTCCACACATATCAGAATACAATAATAGTATTCAGCCATACATGCATGATGCAATAAGCTGAAGTATGTTTACACATTTTAGGCACAGCTTCCCTACTACACTAATGTAACATTCTAAATCTGGGGTCATATTCCTAGCCACAAGCCCGGATCACAGCCAGACCTGAGACTCACCAGGCCTGGGACCCACAGTTACGAAGCAATAAAACACCAATACATCATGCTTCCTTAATTCTCCTTGTCTTTCACTCGTTGTTCCCTCTAATTTCAGTTCATGTATGCCTAGTAGATACTTCCCATCCTTCAAGATCCAGTTCATTCATTTTATTTTTTAGGAATCCTTCCTCTGCAAAACATTTTTCTCCTAACTCTAGTTAGTTTGTTTCACCATGCTTTATTCTCCCCTTCAATGTGTTCATTGTTCTAACATTTCTCCTTTCATATGTCTATTATATTAGGATAGTAGTGTTCTTACTTTGAACTGAAGCTATGATACTTATCTTGGTAAGACCAAGTCATACTAGACCAAGTTTTCAGGAGTCTGCTGATAAAAGTGGATCCTAAGTATCCTGAAGATATTTGATTCAGAAACACATCAGGTTTTTGTAAGGGTGTAACATCTATGTTACTGTAACTCAGCTTTCTTCCCATGTTAAACCTCAATAAACTAATGACTAAGTTAAATGGATATAGAATGTAAAAGCAAAATAAAACTTTAATTGACTTGTGGTTTATAATGGCATAATAATGATACCTTTATTGCCTTGGCCTCCTCTCTCTCTGAAATTATTTCAAAACAATAAGAATTGTAAGAAATAGTTGAGAAACTCAGCTCCATCTTTGGTGAAACTAGAAATTACTTGTAACTCTAAAAAAAAAAATACATGAAGAATGCCTGCTATGATAAAAACCTTCTAAATGTGACTAAGGGACCCAAAATGCAACTTGAATTATTAAAAAAGGAATAACTTCTGATTGCATAGAGAGACTTGCTATTAGAAAAATTTCAATCCTAAATCAATGTGTAATTTGTGATGCCTGCAGTCTACCAATAGGATAATTTTCATTAATGCTAGACAAACTGATTAGAAAATTCATATGGGTAAGTGAATATTAAAGATTACCTAAGAAATTTTTGAAAAGAGTAATCAGATAGACTTGAATACCTGAAGATTTTCAAGTATATTATGAAATATTATAAATGTTAATAATTACAGTAGCATAGTATTGATTCATAAATAGAACAATGATAGATAAAACAGAGTCCAGATATAATGTGAATATGTATGGGAATTTGTTACACAATAAAAGTGGAATTTTATATCAGTGGAGAAAATGTAGGTTATTAATCATGGTGTTGGGCAATTGGTTGGGCACATTAAACAATTTATACCACAAACTCATTTCTTGTAATATAATCAATTGCAGTTGAAATAAATAATTAAATTAGGAAGATGAAAGAAGAGGAGAGAAAGAAGAGAAAACTATAAAATTGTTAGAAGAAAATTTGATTTTTTAGGTATTTAAAAAATAACTTTGAAATGGGTAAGACCTCTATAAATATTAAACAAAAATTACAAGAACTAAGACCACCTGTGTCAGCATAATTTTGCTATTTGCTCCATAAAATTCTTGCCCAGAAAATAGCATAAAAAACAATAAATTACTTCACTGTTTGTTTTAGGAAATTTTTGCAAATCAGTTTATCTGGGCAAACAGTTTGTTCACCTGGGTAAATAGCTCACTTATCAGGACAATAATTCGCTCACCAAGAATTGCTTCAATATCCTTGCTTTGCTGTGTCCACCAATCCTGCACCACTGTGTCATGAACTTTGCTCAGTTCCAACCAGTTCTCCACCTTGAAAGACATAACCTCAAACCATTTGAGTGTAGATCCATAAACCCTTTAAATACCATTTTCTAACATCCTCTTTTTGAAACCCTACTAAGATTCTCTCAAGGTAATGATTTTCCTTGCTACAGTAAGTTTAATAAATTCAGATTTGCTTGATCAAGAGGTTTTTCTGGTAGTCCATTGTAGATATTTGATGACTCAAAGTAATTAAAAAACTTCAGATGGAAGACAATATACAAAATTAAAAAAATATATATAAAGTGGAAAGTTTTGATATGATAAATGATGGTTTTGAATATGAATCATAGATAAAATTCTATTTATCTAAATATTTCAAAGCCATAATTAATGAGGAAAAGATGCAAAAGGTTACAGATATAAAAAAAAATCACATCAAATGAAATCAAAGTGGTTTTAAAGTACATGAAAAAGCACAACATAAATTATATTACTGGAAATGTATATTAAAACTACGAAGAAATTCTGTTTTTTAACTTTCAAAGTGGCAAAGGTCAAAAAGTAGTATAAATTAGGTGGAACATTGTTGTGCAGTTTATTTGGATGCAACTTCTATAGAGTACAACATGAGAATATTTATTATAATTTTAAATGATTAAAGAATTCTACTGCCAGAAATTTACCCTTCATTGATTCTCATAAGTAAGTGAAAATACATATATTATAAGTTTTTTCATTTTGGTGATTTCTGGAAAGAGCAAAGGATTAAAACATGTAAAATATTCATTATTATGGTATAATTTTTAAAGGGACATTTGAAGGCAACTATTATAAATAATAAGATATGTACTAAAGTCCATTCTAAGTTTTAAAAATTATTGAACAGAAGTCTGATTTTTATAATATGATTCTAGTGAGAAAACATATAAATAAGCTCTTTTGAACTCTTTGTCCACAAGTGTGCTTTTATTATTAGCTCTCTCCTCACCTTGATAAAATTGAAGAAGGGAGTTTGTTTCACTAAAAACTCTACTGCTTTAGAGTTGATGTAATAAATACACTTAAAGGAAACAAAAGGTTCTTTCTCCACTTCTGCTGGGGATACCACAGGACACAGGCACATTGAGACTGTGAAAGGAGGCTCCTTCTGTCCAGCACATTTGCAGCAGAGAGTAAGTGCCCCATAGCAACAGCAGTAGTGCCCAGATGGAGGCTGGTGTAGTAATGCTGGTGTAGTAATGCTGGAAGCACTGGCAGGGTAACTACATGCAGGCAGCAAAACCTTGCCAGTGTATACAACAAAAGACAATCCCGTAGGAAAATGATAAGAAGGTGAATTCACCTTGATGCTTTTAAGACTGTTTATGAGTCTGTGTTAAATCCCTCTACAACCCTACCCCCAGGTAACTCCTTAAACTAGGGGAGACTTGGTAGAAAATTGGAGTTTTTACAAAAGCAAGTTAGAATGTAGAATTAAGATGTAGCTCGTGTTACTCAAGTTACTGTGGTCAGAGGATAGAGAGTCATGGTAGGATGCATAAACTAAAAACATATTTTTTCTAGTAGTTTTTAATGTAAAAAATGTATATCGAAATTACCTAGAAGCTTATGCTTGGGGTCAAATCTTTAGATATTAATAAATTTTAGTACAATTAATTAAAATGACTCCTATAAGCAAAAGAAACATCAAATAAACTTAAGGATATTCTTACTTGTAATCCAAATGCTTAGGACTGAGTTTCAAATGAGTGTTTCTGAATAACTCTCCTTCAATGAGCAAGGAATGATTAGCAGTGGGGTGGTAAAAAACAGATGGCATTTGAATATTTCATCAGTTCTCCCACTTCTATCTACTTATTCAACTTTGTTTAACTTTCATCTTTACTGTTCTACTCACTACAATACTCCTTGCTTCCTTCATACTATTGTTCTGAGTTCTTGTTCAAAGTCCTTTTTCCCTAGTTAGTTGCAGGGAAGGTAGCTGACAGGAGTCACTGGGTTTCTCTTCCCAATTCTGCTGCTGGTCTGAGGACCAAGTCAAGCCACTGAAGACATCTTTTCAAAGCAGCCCAGCTCCGCAGGAAGCAGCACATTCCTCCACTGTCTTCACCCATTCCTTCATTTCTTTGCACTTTAAGTCTGCATAATATTAGGGCTTAAAACAACCAGTACCCGAGGAAGATAATTATTACTTAGGAAAATCAAACAATAAGCAACTTAAAATTAATTTTCTATCAGATAAACATTATATTAAGGTTGAAGCATAACGTAAAGAATTATATGCAGTGATGATTTCAGTTTATAGTTATTTTCTTTTTCTAAATTCCTTTACTACTCTTGGAATTAAGGGCAGAGAAATGCTTTTAACTTTTTATTGTTTTATAGTCACTCAATATATATGTGTGACTGTTTTTTAAGTGCCAGTTTTCTGTGGAAACCTGAAAACTTTTTCTATTAAAGCAAATCGTATTTAAAAAAATGATTTGTACAGAAGAGGAGAATAATGCTTCTTACTAATAAATTCTGTCCTAAGCAATGCTTTATTAAGTGGTCTCCATTCATCAAAGACATTACACTAACTATGCACTTCTGTCCTGACTTGAAACACATATCCTCCTATGTTGGGTGAATAGTGTCCCTCCAAATTCATGCCCACCTGGAACCTCAGAATGTGACCTTATTTGGAAATGAGAAAGCCATGTGAAAACATGTTAGGAAGAAAGTCATGTGACGATGGAGGCAGAGATGGGAATGGTGAGTCTAAAAACCAAGGAACACAAACGATAACCAGTAACCACCATTGTCAAAAAAAGCAAAAAAAAAAAAAAAAAAAAAAAAAGGCATGAGACATTCTTTTCCTTCAGAGCTTCCAGAAGAACTAAAACTTAGCAGCACCCTGAATTCAGAATCCTAGCACCCAGAATTGTGAGAGAATAAATTTCTGTTGTCTTAAGCAACCAAGTTGGTGGTACATTGTAATGGCAGCCCTAGGAAATTATTACACCTTCTCAAAGAAAATATGCAATATAAATACATTTTATATTTATTTAAATTTACTGTAATGCCACATTCTTTGCCTCTCCTGACTAATATGATTGAAGGCGATGAAAATTTATTGAACATTTTCTAATTTCTAGGCATCATACATTAATAATCCAGACAACTATTGTGTAATAGACATTATTTTTATCCAGATTAGGATATTATAATATGTATAAGGGTGAGGGGTCTTATAGAATTAAGTAGGTGAGTAAGTATTTAAATTCATTTCTGTTTAACTCCAGTATTTATTGTCTACCTATTAATTTATAAGGAGAGAAAAATGAATTGGTCTAATATATAACAAGATTTTAAATCACACTGAGCAAAGAAAAGAGCACTTGCCCTTTATCAGTGTGCAATCTCTGTATTTAATTTTCTTCTCCAACCCTGCAAGATGTTGTGCAATGTCTCATCAATCAGAAAGAGCTTACACATTCATTTAGAAGCACAAGCACATTCAAGTATGCCATATAGTCAATTTCTTTTTCAATGAGAGTTCCCTCTGACACCACAAAGCTTCTATGTTAAAGCGAGCCTAATGACAAGATGATTACTTCAAATATTGACCAAAATTGCAAACAGAAGAGCAATAGGGAGGTTCTCCTAAAGATGTTCTTACAAAGTGGAAACAGTTGAACAAATAAATGCATTACTATCTTTTTTAAAGTAAAGTTTGCCTTTTACTCTATATTAATTCATGTCTGTGATCCTTAATGATAGACTGATTTATAGCGAAGTAACTATTACCTTTTTTAAAGAGCATCTATATCTATTATAATGATGGGGTCAATGAAAGTGTTGTGACAGTTCATTAAAAGTATAATGAAGTGTTTGGGTTGAGAAGAGAAACTGTGTGGCTCATCTCAAGCTTAAGTTGCATCCAACGTTGGGATTCAGATCTACTAGCTATGTCAGGTGGATTCATATGGCAGAAGACTGGAAAGGCTTTTGAGAGAGAATTTATTTTAAGAGGTGATGTGGACTTCAGAGAATGGGCCTCTTCTATTAACAAAACTTTAGGTAAAAAAGGGAGACGTATTAGTTTGCTAAGGCTACCATTACAAAATAACACAGACTGGGTGGCTTACACAATAAAAAATTATTTTCTCACAGTTGTGGGTGCTGGAAATGTGAGAGTAAGGTGCCAGCAAGATTAATTTTTTTCTAAGGCCCTTTTTTTTTGGCTTGTAAATAGCCATTTTCCCCTTGTATCTTCACATAGTCTTTCCTCTGTTCATGTCTGTGTTTAAATTTCCTCTTCTTAAAAGGATATCCATAGATTAGAATAAAACCCACCCTCATGACCTTATTTTAACTAAATATCTCTTTAAAAGGCCCTTCTCCAAATACAGTCATATCTGAGGTACTTGGAGTTAGATTTACACCATATGTCTGGAGGTTATAATTCAGCTCATAATAGAAGAGATTATTATTAATATAATATTATATTTGTCAAAAAATTAGTCCCTGACCCAGATACCCATATATTTATGTCTAATTCCTCTGGAGGTTTTAAGAGATGTAGACTCTGAGGCACTTTAATAACCCTGTGATAAAACATAACAGCATAAGTGAGAGATGCATTCTCATGTCTACATTGAAGATAGTGCCTATGGAGAATCCTCTGGGTTCAGAGTATTGAAGATGCTTAAGGAATAAAAAATTTTCATCCACATTAGCAAGAACTTAGCTCCCGACTATTTTTCATTGTACTTATTCTTAAACATAGTTGATCTCAATTCAGTCTTGTATCCCTGAATTTTGTTCCATGATTAATAGTTCACTTTCCTTATACCTTTAAAAAATTTGAACAATGAAAATTCTATTTAAAAAAAAGCAAACAAAAACATGACTTTGTCTGGCCATCCTCAATTTTTCTTGTTAAGTCTTTAAATTTCTTGCTCTTTGTAAAATAGACATGTTCTGTTCCAATATTTTCATATTTTAATAAAAGGCTTGAGCTAGTGATTTTTTTCCTCTACAAGAGCCACATTTGTTTTCTGAGATATCCATCTCAGTAGGGATTGAAGTCCCTGGCAGAGGAAGAGGCAGCAATAATGCCCAGCAAAAGGCGGCAGTGCCAGCGGCAGCAGAAGAGATTAGTACAAGTGATGCCAATGCTGGATGGAAACAGTTCAGCCATGGGTGACAGAGTGAAAGTCAAAGTGTCTTTCTACAGTTTCCAAAAAAAGTGATCTTGGCAACAGACATCTCTGTGGAAAGCTGAATGTGGAGATGAAAAGAGGAAAGGATCCATGTGGTTATAGGACTTATCTAAGAATATATATAAAGAAGCCTTTGGAAATATACATGTTTTAGGACACTTTAAAGTGGACTGAAGTTTCAGTGACAGTAAGAGGAAGGGACAGGAAGAGCTGAGAAAAATGGGTCATTTTTACTGATGTGACTACAGCTTTGTATCATTTTGTGGAAGATGCTTCCTAGAGTTGTATTCTAGGGAAGCCATTCTATAGAATGTTATATTCTACCATATGCTTCATTCATACTGTATTCTTCAGAAATAGCCCTGCCTGGGACAGTGCAGCTGCTCATGTCTATGAAATATGACCCAATACTGTCTCAATTTAGCTTGTTCTTAAGAAACATCTTAGATGTACACATTAATAAATTTTCACATGTATAATTATCTTTTTATCTTTGTATACTCACAATTCCTATTAAGTAAACATTATGTTGATCATATCTAATAGAGCAGGAAATTTAGGAGTTATTTTACTATTTCTACCTTGACATATTTTAATAGTACTATTCTTAGCACATAATAAGTACTCAATAAATATTTGATAACTATAATAAAATAGATGTTTAGAACTTCATAGATTTGATAACTCTATTCATGGTTGGCCATTCCAGTAAGAAGAATAGATAGTTGCCTGTGTATTCAAATTCATGAAGATAAGAAAACCCCTTGGGGCCGCAAAATATCTGATGGTCAAGTAAAGATAATAGTTAACTTAGTACCACACTCAATTTTAAATAAATATATTTTTTTCAAGTAAACATAAGGGGGGTAGGAGGCAGAATTAGAAAATAACTTCTCCATTTGAAGACAAAAATCCACTTTTTTATTCAACAAATATGTATTGAGCATTTACTATATTCCAGATACTGTTATTGGTCAAAATTGGTTCTTGTGTACATTCATGAAAAAAATCACTGACATCTAGGCAATGAACTATGTCTTGAGCCAGTGGAGAGACTTGTCTCATCTGGACAATACAAAATTCTAATAGATTAAGGAAAATGATATTTTGTTGCCAAATAAGTGAGATTTAATGTTGGTCAGACAAAAACAACAGACCTACATTCCAACTCTGAAATTAAGTGACTTTTCACATTGAATTTAAGTGACTTTGAACCAAAGCCAAGTTGCATCTTAGATTCTTAAATTCTAGGCCAGAATTATATATTTATACTTCACTGTCAGTTTTTATTATAGAGAGTAAATAAGTTCATGAGCTAATTGTTCTTTGAAAAAGTAATAATGTGCTGAATAAATGGCCATTATACATGATCCTAGGCAATAATTTTGAAAGTTACAGACATTCTAATTCAAATTGTGCATTTATTCAATCTGAGTGAAGATATTATTAAAATTATTTGGAAAATATGCTATAATAAATGGATTTTTTATTCGATGAGTTTGATAATGACCACTTGGAGATGATAATAATCTTCCGGGCTAAAACAAGAAGAAGTCTCTCTAAAGTAAAGACTGAGAAGTGTTGGGCAATGTTTTTATTTGAATAAGGCTTGAGGTTCTTCCATAAGTCTCTTTATAGTGGTACTACTGAGCCCATTCACTCAGCTCTCTCCAGGCTATGAGTACTATTGAACTTCAGTAGGATCAACTCACTGGCCTGGTAGCTCTCTCCCCAATCCTCTGACCTACTTCTCTCTTAGGGGAAATTATTCTTTTTTTTGTATTGCTTCTCCTAGAAGAAATGTATTCTTATCTCTTTTAAAAATATATATCTTCTTATTATATGGCCTGAGATACTTACAGCCTACTAAATCCAGATTTATAAACATCAACAACTCTAAAACTAATTCTTTTTTCCTAAACAAAAAGGGAAAACTTGATATTTAAAATTTTTATAAAAGCGAGGAGAAATGTTGTGTTCCATCATTTTAATATAGCAAAGAAAAAATAGTTACATTTTCATATTAAAATAGTTTGAAACATTGAGGCAAAATTACATGTTATAATTTTTTTAAATATAAGAAAATTTCCAATTATAAATTAAGAAGTTTTTAAGAAATATGATGGAATTTTAACTTTTTTAACATAAATATATCGTTTACAAAATATTTATATAATCAAAATTTATTAATCTAATGGGAACACTTAGATGAAAAATTGATGTTAATATAAATAATTTTGGCAAACCAGAACTTTGATAAAGTAAGTAAAAGAGTCCTAAATATAAAGAAAGAAGTAACCTTAAAATTGTCAGGTTCCTCCAAAATATTTTACAGTTTAAGAAACTGTTCAGAGTAATGATTTATTCATATATATAATTAAAAATATCAACTTTCAAGTATGTAACAGTATATGTATTGATCAAGTTTGCTTCAAGTATGTAATAATTATATGTTAACTTTTATTAGCTTGTTAAATTTTTTCCTATAAATTATTCAAGAGAATACCACTTTTTAAAGTGCATTTTGCATATTATTAAAAAAATCAGTGTTCTAGAAATTGTTTCCTCATTATTTTTCAAGAAATCATTCAACAGCAACATTTATGAAAAAACAAACTCATAAACTCTATATTAAGAGAATGCAGGAGGAGCTAACACTCAAAACCTAAAATGGATAGAATGCATGTCCACAGCTATAGATATCCATCAAGAAAAGAATGTAGGTGGAACTAAATAAAAGATAGTTCTAATGGATAATGCCATCTCTGCATATCGAGGGGTCCAGCAAAAATTATTCTTTGAAAATAAATCAAAATATTTAAGACAAGGTGAAAAACTATCTTCACTGCAATAATAACATCAAGAAGAGAAAGGACTAAATGAGAAATTACACACACACACACACACACACACACATATGTATATATTTATATATATAACTATAATCATAGAAAACAATTTGCTCTGAGGATAGAAGAAAAAAAATCCTGCATAGAGAGGTGGAGGAAGAACTACACTGTTACTTATTATCATTGACAAAGAGTAAAACCTCAAAAACTTCAAATTAAAAAATCCTGGATTATAGGAAAATCTCCACTTATTCTAAAACACATTTATTTCTACACCATCCAAAATATGAACTTTCTGTAGAAAAGGAGTCCAGAAAAATGACTAGGAGAAGAAATAAGAATTAAACAACAACAAAATAGAATTTAACAATATTTATTTTAAGATGGTGTCACTATTAGACAGGCAAAGCATATTATGCCTAAGTATTTCAGCTCAAATTGTAATAATTGAATAAGAATTATTGCCACCCAGTAATAATAAATCTACCTTCTGAAGATTTTACTGAATATAAGTAGAATACTTGGATAAAAATAAACAAACAAACAAACAAATAAATAAAGTGAAGATCTACTTGATTTTAGAGCGGTAACATGAGAGTAAAGAACAAGTGGGCCATTCTTCTGGGAAATTATGGAGTTCCAGGAGTGTATTAGGAGCCCCTTTTCTTCAAAAGGGAATTTTGGAATTCTAGATATAGTGGCCGAGGTGTTGAAGAACACGTTTTAACAGCTTTTTGTTGCCACAGGAGCAAGACAAGGGGTTTAGAACACATCAGATGGGACACCAAGTGAACAACTCTTACTTTGTGCATAAACCTTCAAGGGCACTTATTTAGGATTAAAGATAAATTTGTCAACTAGAACTACATTTCAATTTCAAATTACCTCAATCTCCAAAATTTCATTATAATGATCCTAACCTGATAGTGACCCAAGCACCAAGAGGGAAAATTATCTCTTTAGAGAAATATTACCTCATCAAAGTTCTCAAATTATTTATACAAACAATTTTTCCGAGTACAACATTGAGTACACAATAAAAAATAATTAGATAAACAATGAGATAAAACATAAACAAAAATCAGCAAAACCAGCAGATTATAAAAAGAGACCTACAAATAATGACATTAACAAAGACAGTCATAAAAAAAGATTGATAATTCTAGCAGAGAACAGAAAATTATACAAAAGAGCACAATTAAAATTTTAGAACTGTAAAAAATTTAATATAGGAAATTGAGAACTTAATTGACAGGTTGAAATTATGAAAAACAGCTAAGGAAAAAAATAACTGAAAATAGATTAAAAGAGAATATTTAGTATAGATCACAAAGAAACAAATAATATAAAATATAAAAAAGAGATGAAAATATATGAAGTATAAGTGCCAAAAAATAAATGCCTGACAAATTTCAAGTAGAATAAATAAAAATAAAATTCTGCTTATATGCATTATAGTAAAATCTTAAGGAAAATACTAGAAAGTGAAATTCAGAAAAATATAAAAGTGTACATAAGTAATTGTGTTTATTACAAAGACAGAGGTGAGTTATAATATTTAAATATCAACAATTGTTATTCATCGTAGTAACATATTAAGAAAATTATCTCTATTTATTTAGAAAAATCCTTTTAATGAAATTCAGTATTCATTCAAGATAAAAACTCTTTGCAAAAAAAAAGATAAATGGTAATTTTCTTATTTTGAGAAACTATATTTACAACAATCTAAAATGTGAAATCTTAAATGCTTTTTTTGAAATTGGAAACAAGGCAAGGCTACTTCCTATTATCCTGCTATTTGTCACTATGCTAAGAGTTCTCACCCATGTCATAAGGCAAAGAAAATAAATAATTGCTAAAGGAACTGGAAATTAAGAAAGACTGTCACTATTTGAGATGGCAAAATTTTTATACAGGGAAACAAACCAAAGAAAATATTTTAAAAATTGAATTTTTGTATATCAGCTTTTATAGACTGAATGATGTCTATAAAACCCCGATATGATTGTATTTGGAGAGAAGCCTGTTAAAGAGATAACTAAGGTTAAATTTGGTCATAACGATGGGACCTAATCCAGTATGACTAATGACCTTATAAGAACAGGAAGAAACACCAGGGACATGGACACAGAGGAAAGTTCATGTGAAGACAAGAGAGAAGGCGACCATCTGCAAGCCAAGGAGAGGGGCCTCAGAGAAAGCCAAACCTGTAGACAGCTGGATCTTGGACTTCCAGCCTCCACAACTGTGAGAAAATAAATTTTTGCTGTTTAAGCCACCCAGTGTGTGGCATTTTGTTACGGCAGACAAACCAACACATCAGCCAAAAAAATCTTTAGAACATGGCATTTAAAAAAATATATTTATAATGGCATTAAAAATACTTGGATATAAATCTAACATTGGATGGAAAAAATGTCTCTTATACCGTTTTCTTCCAAAAACTGACCATGAAAGAAGAATTTATATCTGAAATCATATGCAAAAAAATAAAAATAAAAACCGTTGAACTGAATTGTCTTCATGGAAGAAAATTGGAAGCATAAGAAGTAATAGTATGGGAAGAATTTCTCTACATATCTCACTTTTATGCTTTTCAGTTTTTTAAATTATGTGAATATATTACTCTTTCAGAAACTTGGCTTTAGTGATGTGATTCTTTTAAATAAAATTGAGCAAAAATTGATTTATAAGAATTCTTTGATAATATAAAGTATGTCAGGCTTTCTTTAACAATAATTTAGTGAGACAAAGATGAAAGAAATCACCACCAAAGTTATTTTGTTGTCCTCAGAATATATCTTCAAAGTCACCATTAACATTTTTTATACTGTCACTGTCACTTAAAATATTCTGGGTCATTTATTTTTCATTAACAAATACATCAGAATTCCTTAGTCTATATCCACATTTCTCTCTCATGTATGGATTTATGTTTGAACAAAGGCTGCTTGATTCTTTGAACTTACAAATTTTTTATTCACAGGAGTAAAATGACATCTTTGTGATTAATATGGTGTAGGACAAAATTTTTCTCCATTTCTATTTCTATTTTCTTTTAGACAAAAAGAAATTTACATGCAAGTATCATTACAAAGAATATATTTGGCAGGAAGTTAAATCTACAGCTTAACTTTAGCATGAAATAAATAATTATTTAATAATAAAATGTTGCTAATTTTTCTTCAAGTTTGTCTACTTGGCATATTTATTGGTACCAGTGTTGACCTGTTCAGAAGATACTGGTTCAGTTTTCACTCAATACCATATTGTATGTTGCAAACACAAAGGAAGTATAACATTATTCCTTCTAGAAAAAAATTTATAGATTAGTAGGGATAGTAGACAGTTCAAACCATTATTACAGTTTAATGTGTTTCATTAACATATGTATTGATGCTCTGTGATTGTGAAAGGCTGAGAATGGGAGCTTAAATTATTTACATTATTCTTGAACAATAGGAATGGTTTCCAAGGAGAAACAATCCTTGTTATTAAATTTGAAGGTTGAATGAGATATTGACACTTTCCTCACCTAAAAAGGCTCTCCCTTTCTTGATGATTTTTTTTAATTGCTGTAAAAATAACTTTCTCATTACATCTGTTATACTTCTAATCATATCTAATACTGTGATTAAACTGAGTATTTCTTTCATGAAATTCTTTCCTTTGATATTAATTTTCTTTCTAGTCTCTTCTGGTATCAATAAATTTCCTACATTTTTTTCTTCTTTTTTAAAATGTTAGTTATTCTTTTAAAGACATTGTCTACTGTTCAAATTGTTTTTCTCCAACAACTGTTAAGTAACACAGACAACTGAATAAAACATTCATTATTATATAAACATAAGGACTTTGTTGTTGTTTTTTTCTTTTCTCTTTTATGGAGAAATATTTTAACATACACAAAAATAATGGAAACAGTATAATGAACCTTCATAAATATATTGCTATCCCAATCCATCAACATCTGACTGATTCTGCTTCATACTTACCCAATTCATATCTTCTTTTTTCCATCCTTTATGTTGCTCAGTTAATCCTAGATATTATATAATTTAATTCCAAAATATTATAGTGTGTATTTTTTAAAAGATAAATTTATTTCATTAAACATTAGTGCAACGAAATATTGAATTTTTAATAAAATATTAAGTTTATAATATATAATATTTCATCAGTGTTCAAATTTCCATTTGTCTCATAATTTTTAGATTGAATAAATTGCCACATTTCTGCACATACTTTTAATCAGAAGCCACAAATAAATCACACATTAATAAATGTAAACATGCATAAGTCACTGCACTTGGGGTGAATAAATGCTAAAGTATGTAATCTATTGCCATAAAAAATATATTTATTTTACTTGGCTTGTATTTTTTTTTCCTGTCATCTTCTGGATTCAGAACTTTTTTAAAAAAAGACAACATTTTGGTCTCCAGCTAACAAAACATACTGTACTTATTATTTTTAATTAGACTTACGTAGAAAATTCACAATTTGAATTAAAAACATATGGCAATGAAAGATTCCCATTTTTCATTTCTACTTTTCAAAGACAAGTACAAATTTTAGCACTCAAATATTTAGTATTTAAAGTTTGTTTATATGCTACGAGCCAGTTACAGAATTATTATTTTTCTGAGAAATAATAACCTTCTGTGTGAATGGGTTTCAGAATGGGTTTTGTGTATTATTCTAAATATTGCCATTTGTTTACTATGCAATATACTGTGAACAACATATAATAATTAAAGGAAACTGGACATTTTATAAGCAACATTATTCCTTGTATTTGCACATTGAATGAGCAATTTATAAATTTTTTCCTAACTGGTTTTCAGTAGAAACAAAACCATAGATATAAATTTACTTTATATTAATTAACTACTTTTACTTAAATAATTGGTAATGTTGAATGTATTAATTCATTTACATTTAATGTTATAAGTTAGTTAACTTTAAATCTACCCTGTTTCAATGATTTCTATGTATCCCATTTTTTTTTGTTTTTCTCTTCTTACCTCTTTTGGAATAAAAGTTTTTTATTTGTTTCTGTTTTGTGTCTGACTTTTACTCTTTTATTGATTTAGCAACAATTTATTTTATATTTTGTGGAGAGATTAAAATATTTATTCTGAAATTATCATTATCTACTACTTTATATTAATATGTCACTATATTACTTAATATCAAACATTAATATAGTATAATTTATTTACTTCTCCTATCCTTTGTTATAGTTATACAATTTGTTTCTATGTATCTATTTTCTCCACGATATGATATTATTATTTTTGCAATTTAGTTTATATTAAAAAAATCAGGTAAAAATCTTTTATATAATTTTAAATATTTACCATTTCTAGCATTCTTAATTACTTTTTATATTTTAAGTTTACATCTATAGAACTTTCTTTCAGCATGGATATTCTTTAACATTTCTTATATTTGAAGTCTGCCAATTACTAATTTACTCAGTTTTTGCTTATCTAAAATAACAATTTTGAAATGTGTTTTTATTATTATTACTGAGATTTTCTTATTATTGTTCTATTATATGTAGTGTGTATTTTGTTCCTGATCGTGTTTTAAATGTTTGATTTATCTTTAGTTAAAGAAATCGACTTTGATATGTCTAACTGTGATGTTCTTTGGACCTGTAAATTGAAAATTTCATCAAGCTTATAAAGTTTTTGAATATTGTATCTTTATATATTTTTATTTTCCAATCTCTCTTTATTTTCTCCTGAAAAATTAATGTGCACATTTAAGATTGATTAATATTATACCACAGGTTACTGAGACATTACTGTTTATTTTTTGTTTTATTTTTCTCTTTTGCTTTAATTTGATAATTTCCAGTGTCTTTTTTTCAAGTTAACTGATTATTTTTTCTGTAGTATTTAATTTGTTCTTAAGCCCATGAAAGAAATTTTCTTATTAGATTTTAACATTTTCAGTTATTAAATATAAATCCCAATTTTCATGGTGTCCATCTCTCTGCTTAAATTAAATCTCAATCTGAATCTTAGAAAGTCATTATATACATCAAATGTCCTTTGAAAAAAGATATCATTAATTAGAGCTTCTGTATTTTTAACAACATATTAATTATTCAATCAAAAAACATTAAGAACATCAAAATAAGAGTTCAAGGAAACCAGAAAGCAAAAGAAAACATATAATAAAAATACCCATAAGTATGTAAATATAAATTAGGTTTTTAAAAACTTAAAATAGCTATGTTTATTATGTTAAAGAAAGTAAATATAATTTAAATATAAGAAAAGGAAGAAAAATAAATTTTATTAGAAAACTAGAAACATTAAAATTAGTAAAAATTCTAGTTTTGTGAAATAAAATATAAAAATTAGGAACTCTGTTGTTACTTTGATTTAACAGAAAATTTCTAGAAGATAGCATAGGAACCTTGAGTTTGGTAAAGAACTTTTAGGTACATACAACTGTCAAAATATTATCCATGAAAGAAAAACATAATAATTTGGACATATGAGGAAATTTTTTACAAAATAGATCTTTAATAAAGGATTATATAAAAAATATACAAAGAACTATTAAAAGTCAACAATAAGAATATAGACAATTCAATCTAAAAATTGGTGAAATATCATTAAAATTAAAATAATGGATTGTAATTATTATTGCTTAAATGAAATTTGAAATCTGCCATATTTGTTTGTTTTACAGTTCACTACCTATTAGCTGAGATAATGCTAAAAAAGTTATTAAGACTCTGTGGATCTCAATGTCTCTTTTTTAAAAAGTGGTCATAGTATCTACCTCAGAAAATTACTGAATGAACAGTAAAGAGATAAATTATATCAGTATTGTTATTTGTTGCTATAAATGATGAGTCAAACCAAAAAGCACTAATGTGAATATTTATTTCTCAAGATTCAGTTTTATTACTAGTAAAAGAATAAGAACTCTAAGGAAAATAGATTACTGTCTCTCCAAAAACAATATTTATGATAAACGTTATTTAATTCAATGTAGTGTTTCCAGACCTACCCATAGTACTGAAAACCACTGAAAAATGAGTAATTGAATAAAACTGTAATAAAATAATATCCTGCAGCATTTATATGTACTTCAAGGACTATTACTGCCAATTACCCTGTTAACTAATATCCTTATATATAGGTTCTAAGACTTCAACAATTTAATGTAATTATTAGCTTAGAAAATTTGGAATTTTCTGCTTTATTTTCTATGATCTTTCTCTAACTGGTTTTTAAATTACTGATAAAACATACAAATTATAGAGTATCTGTGGGTCAGCTATCTCAGTGTGGCTTAACCAAGAACCATTAGCTCACGATCTATCATGAGGTTGTTCACAAGCTGTCATTTGTGGCTGTGTCTCCTCTGAAAGATCCATTGAAGGGAGGAAGATCTGTCTCCAAGTCCACTCATGTAGTTGTTGGCAGGATTTAATCTTATACAACATAGGATCATCTATAGGTTTGTGATAGAATACGGTGGCTGATTTTCTACAGGATAGCAATCCAAGAGAAAATGTGAAAGAGTATATCTAAGAAACCACAGTTTTTTATAACCTAATCTTGGAAGTGACATTCCAATATTTCTTCTACATTTTATTCAATACAGTTAATCTAGTTTACACACAAGAGGAAGGAACTACTCAAAAGCATGGATACTAGGAAGCAGGGGCCATTGAGGACCATCTTAGAAGCTCTTTACCCTAGTGCTCTCTTTAACTCCTTAAATGAAACTTGAAATAACATCATACCAAGTCATATTAGGAAATTATGGATGTCCTAGTAGGATAAAATAATAAAATGAACATTGCAAACTTCTTTAAATATTATATCTAAATTCACTGAAATGTTTATAGAGACAAGTAAGAAATTACTGTTGGTAATTTTTAAGAACTAAAAGTAAAATGGGAGTTTCTGGTAGATCATACATGACACCTTTGTTTCAGAAAAAAAAAATGTTTGGCAGAGTCCCTTTCTCCTCCCCTCCTTTTTCTCCTCAAATGGCACAAGTGCTTTTTGTTCAGAAAAATATAGTGATTCAGTTTCGAATAAAGGGCTCTATTCATATTTTTTTATTTAATCAGATGGAACATTGAAAAAAATTACTAGATGATTAACATTTAATAAAATAAATATTTTTACTGCTTGATCAAAGACATTTTTAAAAGAAATTGGATTTATTTTATTTTACTTTGTTAGTTGCTATGAAAAATTTAACAATTACTAGAACAGTTGAGGGCCATTACTTTTACTCACACGTAAGTACCTAAAGCTTTATGTACCATAATTTTTGAACTATGAAAAGGGCAAATAGCATCTTAGTATAATTAGGAAGATTATTTCACCCTCGTGATCCCCCTAGAACAGTATTGGACTTGGGTAACTATAGACTACTTGTTGAGAAACATTGATTTTTATTTTAAAATTATCAGACTTGAAGATTAATGCAGCTATTGTGGTGTTGGATAGAATACATTTTATTAAAGTCATTGATGACAAAGAAGCTTAGAATATCAGTCTTAAACTGAAAATGTGGACTTTAACACACACACAAAAAACATAATATGTCAAGTTGGTCCAAGTTAAATTTTTTATGTTTTGGGAGTTATCATAGAATTCATTATCGTTGAGAGCATGGAATTTTTGTTTGAATTGTTAAGGAGAGTTATGCAAATCTCTTAACTTTATAATGGTTTGCATGCATACCTTATCTTCATTATGTCACTCAAGGATAGCAATCTAGAAAGCTTTACCTCAAGCTATTTATCTTCATTTACAGATTTTTCAACTTCTATTAAAGTTTTTTACAACTTGTAGTAGAGAGTAAACTTGTAGATATAATCTCTAGAGCCATAATTGTATTTTCATTGTTTTTGGTCTTTATTCTGATTTAATGGGGTCTAGGAAGACCAAAAAAGTCATTCAGATCCCACAGGATGAGATTTTCCCCTATTCACCAGAAAGTGGATTAATTTACTTGAGCCATAGAGTGTTCACCTGCAGTGCAATGCATCTAGCTCTGCATTATAATGTATAAACTTTTTATCTGTGGATAATAAAAAAGAGAACTTACTTTTCATCATATTATGTTTTATGTATTTGCTTTGATTCTTCTTGATTCTATACATTTAAAAACTAGTAGCTATATAGTTTTACTATTATTTTATAGCTTTTTTCTTAGTTCACCTACTCATAATGAATTAGTTTCTTCTGTTTGTCTTTTAAAAATTTTTAGATGTGAATCAGATCAAACCATCCTTCAGATATGGAGTAGATAAACTTATAAATAGTCAAATCATATCACAAGAGAATACATTAAGTAAATGACTAATATTTTCTATAGAGAAAACTAGAGAAACACCAGGTTTTTATACCAAAAAAAAAAAAAAAGGAATATTTTAGATTGTGTTGGGAGCCATTCTTGCTGAATGCCCTACAAACAGGGTTAAAGTTGCCTGCAAGCTAGAAGTTTGCAGAGCAGGTGGGCTCTGTACTGAAGGAGGAAGTTTGGCTTAATGTAAACAGTTGAATGTTCCTTGCCCCAAGGAATAAGAGACAGAAAACAGGAACAAGGAGGTTTTGAGAGAAATGTCAGCAATTGTTAGAATATCTATGGGTTTTGCTTCCCATGCATTTCCAAGGGTATAAATATGCTGTGCTTAATAAACTTGGGGTGCAGTATTTACTGTTAGCCCTCACTTCACTCTCTTTCTCTCTCTCTCTCTGAATCCTCACTCCCCCTCTCGGGAACTGTTAGATCTTAGCAGGCGGGATCTTAGCAGGCGGGATCCAGCAAGATTGCATGTGCCTACGGAGATCATATATGAATCCAATGGTGGAATTAAAAGATACAGGTTGTACTTTTCTAGTAAACATTATAGTAATGAACATGTATGAAAAGAATTATTGTAACCATTTTATGTTTTAAAAAACACTTTCTATGTGCTTTATGTATATTATCTCATTTAATTCTCACAAGTCTAAGAATGTTTTTTATCTCTGGCTAACCTTCAGGCCTGGGCAATCTGACTTCAGGCTCCAAAAGCTTAAATCTCATGCTACTCTGAAGGAAAACTTCTCTGGAAGTGACAATGAAACACTGAGAGAATACTAACAAAAGTGTCTCCTAGTCCAGAGATACCAATAATTTAGAAGAATGAATATCCTTTTCGCTTTAAGAAAGTTTCAAGGGAAAAACAAAAAAAAAGTTAGGCTTTAGCCGCAGGCAAAGACAGGGAAGGAAAATTCGTTGAAAAGTTTCAGATTAAAGGTGGTTCTCTTTAATAATGAACAGGGGTTTCGGAGATTTCTGTGCAAGTAGTCAAGAGGAAGCAAAGGTCATTGTAGATGTAAGAATATCAGTTATGTAAGATTTATGAGGATGTGAAGTATTGTTAACTGGCCTTGCAGTCTCAGATTGAGTGGCGATCTGCTGACACCTAACAGTGTACAGCACCTACTTAAGAGTTTAGGTAAAATACTAAGAAACTGTGTCCTTGATTCTGAACAGTTCCTCCTCTGGTGACTAGAGAATACTCCTATTGATAAATTAATAAAGCTAATACACTTTGTATGTTTCATTTCTAATTGTTCACTTATTTGATTTTATTGTTTTCCTTTTAAAGTTCTGCCTTGTTATTTTTCTTTTTCAATTATATAAAAGGTTAAAGATAACTAAAAGAATACAATTAATATACAATATATACTATTCAAAAGTTACAATAAAGGTTTTATATTTACCTCAAATTATTAACTTTCTTTTTTAAAGAAATAATAATTTATAAATAAACACCCTCTATATTCTCTTTATCTCATTTTTTACTATTTCCAGAGAAAAGTTACAATTTTTTAATTTGATGAAATTCCAAATTCTATGTTTATATTAACACTATATAAGACTACTAAATACTTTATTAAAAATAATAATTTATTAATATTTTGCATATATTTATGAGTTCTTTTACTTTATATCAAATAGAAAAATTAATGAGATAAATACTATAATAAATCACGGTTTAAAATTTAAGTGAAAGAGCTCTAGGGAGAAAATTATGAAACATAACTGAAAGTCATCAAAGAAGATATGAATAAATGAAAAGATATTCATGTTTATGAATATTAAGGTTTAATATTGAAAATGTTAAATTTCCTCTAATTAAAATATAAAAATAAAGTATTTACAATAAAAATTTCAATAGCTTTTTTGGGGGAATCTTGATAAATCAATTCTAAATTCTTACAAATGTGTAAAAGTTCAAATCAAGATTGCTCAATTATAAAAAGAAAAAAAGAAAGGTAGTGGGATGTTCTTATCATAAATCATCATGAATTATTATTTTCCACCTTAGTGAACACTGACAATTGTTTTTCAAAGAAATATATAGCAAGTTGGTAAAAATTTTTAAATTAAAATTAAAAAAACAGGACAGAATGAACAGCTGGAAGGGAAAAATAGATTTCTATCTCATATTAGGCATAAAACAAATTTCAATTGAGATAAACATCTAAAATGACATATAGATATTTAAGATTGAAATAACATATGTTTTAGGCAACTCAGGATAAAGAATGATATCTATGCACTAAATCATAAGGAAAAGATTAATGTATTTGATTATATAAATATTAAACTTTTGTTTTAACTGTCTGAATTAAAGATATTTCTTTATTCTTTTGCCAAACACAGTGACTGATTTTCATCTACAATTATTTTTTAAGAAAAGAAACAGTAAGACAATTGAACTGACAGCACTGACCTTAAGTAATGGAATGCTGCTGCTACACCTTGACACTCAACTAAGAAACACAGGGCCATGGGTACTAGCACAGCTATGGCGAGGGAGAATGAAGCTAACAGATATTCTCCAAGAAGGCTCTGCAGCACCTCACACAATACTGGGAGACAATTTTGAAGTTAGAGTTATTCCCATAATAGGGGTCTTCATGATAAGTGGTTTTGTGGACCATAGCTCTTAAGCAGTTCAATTTTAGCTTTCCTGGTTTTTTTTACCATTTATTTTATTTTATTTTATTTTATTTTATTTTATTTTATTTTATTTTATTTTATTTTATTTTATTTTATTTTATTTTATTTTATTTTTATTGTTAGTTTCAAGTTTCAAGTATACAGTATATTGGTTAGACATTTATACTGTTTATAAAATGATCCCCCTGATTACCTTATCTTCCTCTGGCTGTAACATAGCCATTACATTACTGATGACTACAATTCTTATACAGTGCTCCCGATCCCCATGACCTTCTATCAACTACTAATTTGTACTTTTTTAACCCTTCACCCTTTCCTCCCAGCCCCACAAGCCCTCTCCACTCTAGTCATCACCAGATTGTCCTATATATTTGTGAGTCTGTTTTTGATTAATTCATTCTTTTTGTTCCTTAGATTCCACATATAAATGAAATCATATAGTACTTATCTTTCTTTGTCTGACTTATTTTGTTCAGCGTAATAATCTCTAGATTCATGCATGTCATTGCAAATGGTAGGAATTCATTTTTTTTCATGGCCGAGTAATATGTATATATGAACCATAACTTCTTTATTCAGTTGTCTATTGATGAGAATTTAGGTTGCTCCCATATCTTGGCTATTGTGAATAGTGCTGCTATGCTTATGATACATCTGATAAGGGGTTAATATCCAAAATATATAAAGAACTCGTACAACTCAATGACAAAAAAACAATACATTTAAAAAATTAGCTGAAGACTTTTCTCCAAAGAGGAAATACAGGCAAATGGCCAATAAACATATGAAAAGGTGTTCAAGGTCACTAATCACCAGAAAAATGTAAATTAAAATCACAATGTGATATACCTCACACTTCTCAGAATGGTTATCATCAATAAATAAATGAACAAGTGATGGTGAGAACTTGGAGAAAAGGGAACTCTCATACACTGTCCGTGAGATTGCAAATTGGTACAGCTACTATGGAAATCAGCCTGGAGGTTCCTCAAAGAATTAGCTTTGCTGTTTTTAACTCGATTATTTTTACTAGTTAAATCTCTCAGATTATTTTCATCCATACATAGTATATAACCAAATGTGGTAAAGACTTCTTTGGTAACCTGCCAGGCAATGTGATTCATGAGAATACCATGCCTCCTCATGCAATTCAGACCTTGATAATCAGGAGGGTTTCCTATTTCATAAGTGATGTCACTGCACTGTCTATCCTCCAAGTTTCAGAAACATTTTGATCAGTTACAAGTTTTCTGGAAACTGCTTCTATAATCAACAGATGTTACCCAGACACACCAAGAACATTGAGTTGAGGAACTGGTTGGCCAGCCATCTTCCCATACAAATAGCAATATTAAATGTTTTTACAACAAAATATCATATAAGCAAAGATGAATAAAAGGAAAGATTAGAATAAACTATTTTCCAATAGTGCTATTTTGAATAAAAATTCAAACAATCAAATTTTACTTAATTTTAGTAAAATAGACACTCTCTAAAATATTTGATCATTAAAACAGAACATATCATTTATCAAACAGTGAGACTTATAACTGGTAGTATTCATGCAAAGATTATAGGAACTATGATGAAAATTATTCCTCTAAAAATTGAATAGGCTTGACTGCAAGTAATAGAAACCTCAGTTAATATTAATTTAAATACATAAGCATTTTGTTATGTGATGCCAGAGACAGCCAGCTTGTAAAATAGATAAGGTAGGTGAACAACCATGAACAGCATATCTCCAAATCACTTAGACTTTTTTTCTTCTTGTCCCCTATTGTTACAAGATGGCTCCTTTACCAGAAGGCATTCAATTAACAGTTCAGGGAAGAATTGAATAATAACCATTGGGCTAAAAGGTTTAATGTCAGTTGATTTTTTTCTCTTTTTAAAATTAATTTTATATTGAAGTAAATTGGTTAATACCATTATGTGAATTTCAGGTATACAACATTATAACTCAATATCTGTGTTTTCTATTGTGTAATCACCACCACAAGTTCTAGTTTCCACCTATTATTATATATTTAACTCCCTTTATCAATTTTTGACATCCCCACCCACCTTTCTCTCTGGTAACCACTACTTTTTGGGCTGTATCTATGAATATTTTTGTTTTGTTTTGTTAGTTTACTTGTTACTTTTTTGTTTTATAGTCCACATATGAAAGCAACAGAACACATATTCAGGTCTACATGGAACATTCAGGTCTACATGGATAAACCACATGTTGGGAAATGAAACAAGTCTCAACAAATCTGAGAAGGTTGAAATAATATCAAACATCTTTTTTACCACAATGATTTAAAACTAGAAATCAACTACAAAAAGAATCCTGGGGAAAAATAAAAAATATGTGGAGATTAAATAACATGTTGCTGAAAAAATTTGGAATCAATGAAGAAAAAAAAGAAAAAGAAAAAATACAAAAGAGACAAACAAAAATGAAAATAAAACATACTGAAATAATTGGGAAACAACAAAAGCAGCAAAAAAGAGAAGTTTATAGCAAGACAGGCCTACCTCAAAAAAAAGAGAAAATTCTTAATATAATATTATACCTTAAGGAACTAAAAAAAGGAAAACAAAGCACAAAATTAGTAGAAGGAAATAATTATAAAATTAGAGTGGTAATTAATAAAATTGAGAATGAAAAGACAATAGAAAAGATTAATAAAATTAAGAACTGGTTTTTGAAAAGATAAAATTGACAGAGCCTTTAGTTAGACTCACTAAGGGAAAAAGAGAAGACTATATAAATAAAATAAAAAAATGACAGAGAAGTTACAACAGATACCACAGAAGTCTAAATGGTCATACAAAAATATGGTATATACCACCCTATATATACCACCTTACTATACACGAAGTACAGAATTATTTCTCTTGTTATTAAGAAACCAAGTTTTCTTAGCAACTTCACCCAGTTTACTTCTGCAGAGATCACATTGGTACTAACTGGATTACATGGTTGGTCAAAAGGAACCATAGTACCACAACTAGGTTAAACCAATCAAAACTATCCCTTGGAGAAATCTTTGAGAACTAACTCTACTATAAACTGAACAAAATAGAGTTTTTATAGGAAAAACAACAGGGGGAACATATGAAAAAGGCTATATATCACCAAATTGGACCACCTAGAAAAAATAGATTGTAAGAATCATACAACTTTTCTAGAGTTACTCATAAAAAAATTGGAAAAGTTGAATAGACTGATCAACAGAAAGAAAATTGACTAACCCACAGCTAATACATAATCAACAATGAAAAACTGAAAACTTTTTCTCTAAGATCAGGAACAAGACAAAGATGCCCACTCTTGCCACTCTCTTATTTAATATAGTACTGGAAGTCCTAGCCAAAGCAATTAGGCAATAAAAAAAATAAAAAGCAACCAAATTAGAAAGAAAGAAGTAAAACTGTCACTATTTGCAGATGACATAATCTTATATAGAAAACCCTAAAGACTCAACCAAAATGTTGCAGAATTATTTTTCTTGTTATCAGCAACTTCATCCAGTTTACTTCTGCAGGGATCTCATTGGTACTAACTGGATTACATGGCTGGTCAAAAGGAACCATACTACTACAACTAGGTTAAACCAGTCAAAACTATTTCTCGGAGAAATCTTTGAGAACTAACTCTACTACAAACTGAACAAAGTAGAGTTTTCATAGGAAAGCCTACGGGGGAGTGAACAGAGTCAAGCACACATTTTTTTCTCTGTGCTGCCATAACTTTACACTTAATACAATAGTGATTTATCTGCTTGACTCTTTACGCTAGATGTTTAGAAATTTCTTTAAAGAGAAACCCTAAATAAATTTTGTATAGAACTAGTATATAGAACAGTGCCAGCCAACAACCCTCCCTCCAGCATAAGGGATTCAATAAATATATATTTTTAAATTACTGAATGCATTACTGTTAAAGAAATAATTTATATATCAAAATGTTCACCAGGTGGTATCTAAGTTTTTTAAAAACTCTAAATTCCTTCTATTCTAGTAAGATTATTTTATTTTTAAGATTATAAATAAAAGTCTGACAAAAACATTTTCACGTATTTTGATTTTTTTTTAACTTCTGATTAAAAAAACTTAAGGTAAATATTTATAAACAATAAATAAATTTTAGGAAATTTTGAAAACATCTAGTTTGCTAATCTAACCATTACTTAAATTATTGCATATTTTGTACCATGTCTTCTTTGAAAACAACAACACTTTATTCTTTAGAATAGATACTAGTAACTGATGTACAGAGCACACCCTTTTTTATTAAGAAAACAACCTGCTAGTATTGCAAGTTATTAATTCATAAAGAATTTTTTTTGTGCTTAACATGGAGGACATATTATAGATAAAGCAAGAGTTTAGGTTTTATAACTAAAGAGACATACATAATTATTTTCAAATGATTATTCAAAAAAGACAAAATTACAATAACAGTAAGTATATTCAGAAGCTATAATGAAGAGTTGGGGTAAAATAAGACCACAAAAATGTCTTTTCTAAGGTTGTTAAGTTCCTTGAAAATTACTGCTAATTTACAACTCTACTTCAAGCCCAGGATATCTTTGGATAACTCTAGGAATTTGAGCTTTGAATTATTTGATTTGTTCTGATTGTGCAATCTTTCCTTTTTTTTTTTTGCAGATTAAATATGAAATTATGATTTTCTATTGAGAACAATTTTCTTTGAACAACAAAAAAGGCTTTTTAAAAACTTCTCACTACTTTGTTTATATATATTACAGATCCCATCAAATGCAGAGTAAATTCTGTTCTTCCAAGGTGAGGAAAAAAATGAAAGGATAAATCAGAATAGAGACAAAGGTAAGAAATGATTTGACACTTGTCTTTCAGGATTTATGAGCTCTATCTATAATATCAGAAACTATTTTGTTTACTAAATCCTTTACAATCTTCTCTTCCTTCAATACTGTCCTCATCTTCTCTATCAACATAAATTTTTTCCTATAAAAGAATACCATATAGTACCTTAAAAAATATAGTGTAGATCCATATTTATCTCCAAAGTGGGCTTCATTTCCCATATTATTTCTATATTTTCTCAGTCACTTCTAATTGAAATGAATTCGTAATATGGGCATTTGACATTTTTCTCAATGTAAAGTATACATGAAAGAATCTTTATAAAAACTTTACCATCTAATTGATAACAGTGAGGTTACTATGCAAATGACACTTCAAAATAAGTCACCTAGTTTTCTAATACAGTAATTTTTAAAGATTGACTTCTAGTATAACATCACTTGAAAACTTGTCAAAAATGCAAATTCTTGCCTCACTTCTCCTAAACCTATTGACTAAGAACCTTTGGGAGTGGGGCTCAGGATTCTCTGTTTTAATAAGCCCTCCAAGATAATTCTGTTACAAAATTAAAATTTGAAAAGCATATCCATATAGCCACATGCAGAGGAATTTCAGAATCTTCACTGATATTGATGACATCACATAAGGGAATAACCTGATTTTGACATATAGAAGTTTCTTTTTGTCTTGCAGGATCAATTACAGTTCTTAACTGCAGTAGAATTTTGTCCTTAGCCTTGTAATTTTGGAGTGAACTAAAGCACGAACTTCAATATGAGATGACAAAGGAAACGTGTTTTCAAACAGCTGCAATAGTAAATTTCAGAGAAGGAGAAATTTTGATGGCTGAAAAAATGTATAATTTTTTACTGAAAAGTATCAAGTTAAAAGTCTTGGATAATATGGAATCTTTTCATCATAGATTTTTCATCTTATTTTTCATTGTTTACCCTTTTCTGCCTAACTGTTGCCTCTGAATGTAGAAGTGAAAAACACTGCATAGTAGCCTATGTTAATAAAGGCTAATGCCCTTTGGCAATTGACCAATACTCTTAACTTTAAAAAAACTATAGTCTACTTGGAAATATTGCTTCACAGAGATTGAATTTAGATATAGTGATATTTAGTTTTGTTTTGTTTTGAACTATGCTACTACTTTCTTTGAGATAAGTAAAACAACTTGCCCTAGCAAATATTTGAAAAATTATCATTACTTGAAGTCTGACCTGATTTGAGACTTGTTAATGATTAAAGTCCAAATTATGAAAATGAGTAAAGAACAAAATTTCAAATACTTTTAAGACTTACTGTAAAATAGCCAATGTAAAACACATGTTTTCCACTGATGCATGAAAGATTATCTAGAAATGTTTAAGTGGTGGAATAGAAGCAATAGGGAGAAGAGAGGAAAAGAGTAAAATGAGAAAAAGAGATAGTGTAGCAAAATTAAACTTATATTAGGGTAATTAAATATAATATTATTGATCAAAGAATATAAATTATATAAATCAATTCATTTATTAAGAAAAATATCCCAAGATACAGTAAAATAGTGTTTTAATATATATGTTAGTGTCATATAGATTGTTGATACCCTGCAAGATGTGAGAGAGAAAATTAAGGGTTCATAATATGTGCATTGTCAGAATCAGAATGTCCTTTGTAGTAAATGATTTTACATCAGATGTTCCAAATTTATCTTAAAGTAGCAATGGCATTGACTGTTAATTGTCATTGAAAAGTATAATTTTACTAAAAAAAAAGAAAAAATCAAAAAAGACAAATGTTAAACTATTCTCAGAGAAGGCAAATGAACTCTTGTATGATAATAAATGCATTAAAAGATGATATTAAAGTTTTTCAAACACTCTTTAAAAGATCATTTGTTTATGTACCTAACTTATAAATAGATTTTTTATGTGTATTGACTAAACTATTTCATACTTCAGAAGAATGTATGATACCTTAAATAACAATAGCAAGGAGTGCAGCATGCCCATTTAATCTAAAGTTACCCTTTGAACAAAGAAGCACTCCAATTATTTGTTAAACAGAAATGACAAAAAGAATTAAAAGTGAATTTGTAAAATTCACTTATATAAATATCACTAAGTAAAGTGAATAAATATGTTTTTCCTTAGAATAAACACATCTGAAAAGGTAAAAAGTGTCAGAAATAGAGATTACAATTGGCTAGTGCCAAAGAGTTCTAAGTGTGAGAAAATCTTATTATGGTCATCTTCAAGAGTTTACATCTATTCCCTGGCAAGAATTATATATAGCCCCAGGGTTTGTAAGAGTAAATATAAATCAGGAAAAAAAATCTCTGGTGCAAAAAGGGAAAGAGATTCCTTTCCCTGCTAGTTTTCTCTCAAAGCATTTCATTTAAAAAAAATTATAATTGTAAATTCTTTCTTTGTCCTTTGGAATTGCCCAAGATCTTTTTGAAATCTAAATAAGCCTCTTATTACCTTTAGAAACCTGAAAGGTCTTTCTCAAGGACCTAGGAGACATCTCTTTGAAATGTAATTATCCTCTATTTCTGTTCCTATGGGAGCATAGGTGCCTTAAACTTTAGTGAGATTTTTTGCTCCAAAATTACCACCTGCCATAAATATATGAGTTTATTTTTCCTTAGGATAAAACTAATTAGCTAAAGCAAATGGTCATCCAATTTACGGATGATTTTGGGATGAATTATATGTGACAAATGGTGTTATCAGTTTCTCTTACTTGAAAACTAGTGATTGTTTTTCTTAAAAACATTTATGCAATGGGTTGTATCTGATTGGTTATATGAAAAGGTGAAAATTCTTTCCATCTTGACAATCTCTTGACAGATTTCCTGTGATATGCATACTATTTATCTGAGTGCTTATTCAATAATAAAATTTTTCTTTCTCTTCTATCTTCATAGCATTTTTCTTAGATGGGAGAAAATTTTGCTTTTAATTATATTTCACCAACAATGTATAACAGAGGACTTGACCAAAGATACCTATTAATTGACTGAAGATACTTAATAATGCAAAAAAGTTAGTGGCCAGTAATAAAAATATGTATATTTTCTCCTACACAATAATTATATTTGCAAGATTTTTTGTATTAACTTTTTAAAAATCTTTTCATTTAATATCAAATTTCATTTCAAAGATGAAAAAAAAAAACACTTAACAAACTGGAGAACTTGTGATCCAGATCGGATGCTTAGAGAAAAAAAATAGCAATGAAAGTGTAGGAAAAGAAAAGATTTAATTCCTCTTCTAGGTTCTTTGTTTCCTCTAATAATTAAATTGACATAAGACAGATGAACAGGAGAAAAACAAAGGAAATAATTGTACACAAACAGGAAAGTCAAAGTTATGAGTCTCAAAGAAGTGACCAAAGCAGGTAGCTTTCATACCTTTTAGACAGAGAAATAATGAATTCATAAAGAATTGACAAGACAAAGAAGTTTGTGTTTGGGGTAGCAAATTAGTTAAGAAGTAACAAGGTTCATTTCCTTCTTGGCCTCAAATTTTTTATTTCTGGTAACACAGATGTCTCCTACTCTCGTGGAAGTGGTAAAGTAGCTTTCGTATGGAAAATGTATTTCCTGCTTTTGGAAGACAAAGGAGGTTAGTGTCCTTGAACAGATGTTTCTATGGTAACTTTAAATCAAAATAATCAACATGCCCAAGTAAGATATTTTGGGGTGTCATATCCTGTCCCCGTGGGAAACAAAAGTACTATTTAGGTTGTGAAACATTAAGAAAATGCCTAATGGGAAATGGAAAAGTTGGAAAATAAAGCAGCAATGGTTTACAACCATTGGGTACAACAGACTATTCATGGTACTGGAATTTTTTAAACTTATCCTGAAAGAAAGGATTTCATAAATGTAAAATAAGGGCATAGAGGCCAAAGGATAATGGGATAATAAAATAAATAGTGCAAGTAAAAATAGAATAAAATGACTAAGTTAAACAGCAATGTTTCTGAGAACACCGAACTTATGTAAAAAAAGTGAATAAGTATATAGATGGTTGCATAGCTGAACATAATAATATATTATATGAGTTGTATAAAGGTTAAGATAAAATCAGTAAAAATTGCATTCAGTTATGTATCATAAATTATTACACATTCTTTGCATTTTATATTTATTTAATATGCTTATTTAAGGCACATAAATAGCTAGCTATGAAAATACAAAATATAAAAAATATACATTATAACAAATTTTTCTGAGTACTTACAGAAGGTAAGAAGCTACAGAAGATAAAAAGACAATATAATCTTTCTTCAAGTATAATACTTTATAGAAAATAGACATTAGTCAGTTAGATATTCAATCAGAATGTATTAAATATTTACAATAGAAAAATATTGTGAGCACTGGCCATTATAGTGTAATTTTTGAAAATTTTAATGGCAGTACAACTAAAAACTTAATTTAGCAATAGCTTCCAACAATAAAAACGTAGTGACAAAAACAATAGCTAAGCAAAAAAATTAGAAGTGAACACTAGCTTTGAGCAAATCTACTCTCTTGTGAAATCTTTAGATGAGCCACTCAGGAAATTTACAATAAAGATTGCTAAACTTGTAGAAGTAAAACACTTTCCAGTAAATCAGTCACAGAGAAGTAATATCTCCAGGCACTAGCCCCCCAGGAAAGCACTGACCACCACCAGGATGCAGATAAGGAAACTGCCGGCTACTACCTGTTTGATCTAAGAGTTTCCTGAGGACATTTACCTTTGTACAGGACATTTACTTTTGTGTAGGACCTTTACAGCCAACATCTGCTTTCTATAATCTGCTGCTTCCTGTAATCTGCTTGCTTATTTGTTCAAAAGACCACCAGGATATAGTTTTAAGCTTTATAAACTGCCTCCTCTGGAAGCTCGAAGCTGATCTCCTCTAACCTTGTGTGGTAGAGAGTTCCCCGCCAGCCAGCTAATAAAGGCTCATAATTCTCTCTGATTCGGCTCTGTGGGTCCCTGTTCTCACCTGTGCCATAACAAACTAAGATGACTTAGATTATTAATAAACCAATTAATTTAAGAAAATATTATTTTGCTTTGTTAAAATATTTTATTTGTGGTTGTTTCTTTTTTCAACAAAATCTAATAAACTAACTAGAAGATTAAACCATGTTAATTTCAACTGTTTTCTACAGAACGGCACATGCGATTTATATGCCCTCGAAAAACTGTGATGTAATACTTGATGGAGTGATGGGAAGGCTTTGCTAATGATTATGAAAGGAGAGAATATCAATTTTATAAAAGATTCAAAATATATGGAATTTTCTACTTTACAAAGTCTGCCTGATATCCTTATCTCTTAAGATAAAAGGGCCTTTGAGCTGCGATCATATTATATTATCTACAATATTCTTTGCATTTAATTGATATACTTCTGTCCCCCTTCACTAAGCTGTGTTTTACCTAAGGACAGAGACCATGTTGGCTTTATTTCTAATTTAATTCATTAAATAATAAAGAAATAATAATAATAATAATAATAATAATAATATACCAAATTTTTGAAAATTAAATTTGATGTTATAGCTATTGATTACCATGCTATAGAATACTACTGGTTTTCCAACAATTTATTTCTGTCTGGTATTCCTAAAGTATTCAATTGATTATCCCTAGTTCTTCCCCCTCACCTCCTCTACAGAGTTGTGACTGTGTAGTGAGCATGGCCAATAGGCTCTAGAAATGTAATCAAAGACATTTTCAGTCTATAGATAAAGCTCTAAAGCAATTAATCTGGTCTAATTTTTTTTTTTAACTCACCTCATCATTTGCCTTTCCAGATTCAACTATTTGAGGAATCGCCTATGACAGAGAGGAATAAACTGATGTCCAAGTCATTTAAACATTTTTTTTTTAAAAAAAACCAAGAACTCGTAACATTTCTGAAGAAGCAAATTAAGAGAAAAGCTCATTTCTCAGCTCACATAAATGATTTATTTCAAGTATGTTTTATACATGGATCAAATTCTACCAATAATTGTTTTTGTTAGGAAAAAGGAGGTACAGATTTATTCTGAAAATCACACATTCTAAATATTTGTTTTCTTTTATGAAAAGGTAATAAAAATTCTAATTTTAAGAATTTTTATGAAAAAATTAAGGGCTCATCACTTTCTATTTGTTTGTACTTGATAATTAATCTCTTCTAAAGCACGGTTAGTCTAAAAAAAGAGAAAATTTTATATCATACTTCCTGGAATTCTAAAAGACATCTAATAGTATTTGTAAAACAGTCAGCATAGAGCAGACTCAATGAATACTCAGTCGCTACTCAATGAATACTAGTTCTTCAGTCTGATAAATGACACTATCTGGAGATTATACTATTAATTCATATACTGTTTCATTTATAATCACAAACCCAACTTGTAAGTTTGACTGGCATCTATAGAACCCATATTCGAAGGAGGGAACCTTACATTAGAGGTATATGATGGTGTAACAAAAGGATCATTGGAATGCTTATGAATACCCATGCCTTCAGAATGTTAGCAAAAAAAGGTTAGATATTTATTTTGCAGTAATTATAAAAAAAAAAACAGATATATAAACAGCAAACAAAAGATAATATTGCTTATATTCCAAAAGATTTTCATACATTTTCTGGGATTTTCCTAGGAGTGTTTTCTGTAGTTATAACTTTAACAATAATAAAATAACTCTTATTTTATTAAACCAATGTTGAATTAAAACTGGCCCATATTCAAATCCAACCCAATGCTATTCCCTATCTTTGTCTCTATGAAGTTATTTAATCAGAAATATAAAATTATATCTCTTATATCTGTGAAGATATTGCCAAGGTAATCTCAATCCATATATTGCATGTGCATCTTGTTTGAGCACTCTGTCTCACTAGGTGAAAGGGAGATTTTTCTGCATCAAGTCATTTTTATCTCTAGTCTGCATGAGACTGAGACCCACAGAATCTATAGCTACTCTACAGTTACTTTCTTGATGCAAGGTAACAAGCATTTAGGAGTGTACTCATTTGTGAGTTACATGTGATACTGTGAAATTATCATCCAATATGTAAAGTTAAAAAAAATTTTAAATATAATTCTCTCCTTTGAAGGATTTCAATTTAAAAATTCTAGAGCAATTATTTTGTAAATCACTCAGTCACAGTATTACTCTCCCTCAACCCCCGCCCAAAAGAACTAAACAATCTCTTAGCATTCTCTACATTAGACAAATTTTGACTTTAACCACTGGCCAGTTATTATGGATATGAAACAGAAAGAATCCTTAGCATTTGTCAGTATGACTTCTTTATTCACAACATTTAATCA
The DNA here is from genome assembly GCA_004027375.1 of Macroglossus sobrinus. NCBI lineage: Eukaryota > Metazoa > Chordata > Mammalia > Chiroptera > Pteropodidae > Macroglossus > Macroglossus sobrinus. Next base: position 378,834 of record PVKZ01001056.1, on the reverse strand, counting down.
ATATTTTTGTCAGTTAAAGAAAATAATCACATGCAGCTGAAATCTGAGCCTTCTTCCATCTACATATCAAAACAAATATCTAAAATCTTTTGTTTTGCTTTCTCTTGTATCTATTTTCTCATATTGTCCCTGTATCTCTCAGAACAGTCACTTATTTTAAAACGAATATTCAGTGTACTTTTGACATAACTAAGCACCAGCCTGATGGGAAGCATTTGCTATGCTGATTAATGACATGGTTACACAAGGTTGTTTAAAATTGGGTGAAAACAGTTTTGAAACTCAGATATTATTCTTGTATGTTCCTTTCCATCTCATTTTGCACTTTCCTCCATTTAAATATAGAGCCATTCACTGTACATTATTATAAATGTTTAATAATATTTTATTAAACTTTGCTGAAGTAGTCAAATTTAAAAATTTTTTTTTAAAAACATGAATTTATTTGATCTGGAAAGACAAAAAACAGTGACTTACACAATATATTCTAATTCTTTTTTTCTTTTTTTAATCTTAAGTAAAAGTGACCCACAAAGACTCACAATTAATTATCAGTCCTGATGGTATATTAATTTTATTATTTCTTGTACTCTTCTGTATTTTTTAAATTCAAAAAACTAATAATTACAGATCTTTTCATGTCTGTTAAATTTTAAGACAATAGATGCTGTTGTTCTTTAATTTTTGTTGATTTTAAAGGTATTTTCAAGACCAATGAACATGATACATTTATATCTTTTGACTTTCCAGAGATTGGTATAGTTCTTATAATAACAATTTGGAAAAATGTTTCAGTAAGTTTATAGAGCTCAGTCTAAAAAATGGTTTGTGCCTGACTTGTCATGACACAAATAATGAGTCACATTTAGGAATGTGATAGGCATTGAAATCATCATACCTTTTTAATTAAAAAAAAATCACATTATAAATAAACTCTGAAATATATTACTTATAATTATATGTGGTAAAACAGATATACTTAAAAGAGCTTAAATTACAGTCACCCCAGGAACAGGGCTGCTATAATTTTAGCTCTGTAAACTTAGCCAAGTGTTTTAAAAGCTTGAATTGGGCTCAAGCTTTGTTATTTTTGTGGTGGTGAGTTTTTTTGTTTGTTTGTTTGGAGTTTTATTTTTATACATACACAATAACAAATATACATTTTGTTTTTAAGTCACTTCTAGAAAGATCATTCTGTTTCTATAATTTGTACTTTAAAAAATTATGAGTAAATAAATTAGTTTACCTCTGGTAATAATCATAGCAAAATTAAGGAATCTCTTTTAGTTTGAGATTCCCTGAATATTTCAACTTAATAATTTTTAAATTTCCTAGGTATTTTATCATCTATCTAAATTAAAAGGATGCTTTCTCTTTTTAGGTTAGACAGTTTTATTGCTTTTTTTGTTTAATCACAAAAAGATACAGATTTCAGGAGTTGAAGAAAATGGCCAGTTTTACATTTATTTTATGTCTCTATGAATTAAATTCTCAAAGATATCCTGAGGTCTTATGAATTAAACACAAAGCTACTCTTTTAAGTCCTTATAAATTAAAAGCTCAAACAACTCAGAGGTATCAGTCATACTCAGACCAGAGTTGGGATTGTTTGCAGCCATTGAAGAGAAATGATAGAGGAAATTTCTAGGCTCTTGTAAAGAAAAAAAGTATTCTAATCACTCTTTTTCTAACATTTTCTAGTTTCTTACATGTGTGGTAAAATTTATAATGTGCACTAATAATGCAATTATATTAGACTTCTGACTGTGTTGAAGATTAATTAAAGCTAGTTTTAAGATCTCTCCAAATTAGACAAGAACACAAATAGTCAAATTAGAATTGTAATAAGTTATTTATTTATTCTCAGTACAGTTAAAATATTTTATGTTGTTTGAGATTTTATATGTCATAGATTTGATCTACCTTGATTAAAAATGCTCATTATATTATTATTTATTCCCACTGAAAAGAAAAATCGGTAAATGCCTGACATCACTAGGATTTCGGGCCTCATTTTGATGTTATCACAAATAAAATATCAAAAATTTATTCGTGTTATGATGTTGTGGTTTTTGGCCTGTGAATCTGGAAGAACCAAGAGGCATTCAACGAAGAATCAAAGGAGGTTTATTTGATTTGGAGGACTCAGAGGAGTCACTCTCCAGAGTCTGAACTCCAAACAAAGGCAGGCAGGTGGATTTATTTATACATTGATTACTTCCACATATTTGGTGGTCTTTTGTTTTGTGGGCATGAGAATGGTAGTGTTCCAGGGAGAGGAGGTTGTTACAAGACGTACAGGGCATACGTCTTGGGTTTCTTTACATTTCCCATATAAATGGCAAAGATTCTTATAGTCACAGAACATTGAGGCAAAGATAGAAAAGAAAGATAAATATTTAAAAAATGAAAAAAAAATAAAAACCATTGGAGGCCATAAGTAGTCAATGTGAGTCTAAAGAAAAGTGAACAACTCAGAGAAAGTCTTGAGAAATTCAGTCAATGAAATAAAAATGACAAAAAGAAATATAATTACCATAGATCTTAAATGATACAGGTACAAATTTATGTAATAATAGTACCTAAAGGATTCAAGTTCAAATACACATGAATGTACATGACATATTAATTAAACACAATAATTAAAGCATTATTATTTGCTAATGAAAGTGAAATCAAAATAAAATCAAATCACCATGAAATCAAAGTAAATTTTTTTTTTAATTTCCTGATGTCAGAAGAAAAAAATGTCATTCAAAGACTGAAATGTTAGACATAACTGGTAAAAATAAACTTACAAAAATTGAATTTTTAAAAAAAATTTTTAATTAAAAAATATTCTTCAAACTTCTGACTAAAAAGGCATTTTTATTATGGAGACAAAAATCATGTAGATATCTGAATTATTAAAACAAACAAAGCTAAATACCAGAAAACTAATGGAGCAGTGTCTTTTGGTTGTAAGTATTAAGACTTCCAGAAGTTTATATTGCATCATTTTATATTAAAGAGTAAACAAAAAAGATAATTGTCTATTTCAAGTTTAAAAAATATAAGCATGCATGTGACTTACTAACATATTACTTAAAGATGTAACTAAAATTACTCAGAACTGAAGAAGTCATGAGTTAAATGCATAAAGGTGAACATTGTGGTAGATTGTATTTTTCTAAATGACTAAGTCAATGTCTTACATTTGCCCGAGCCCGCCGGCTAAGATCGAAGAGTTCCTGAGAGGGGGAGTGAGGATTGAGAAAGATAGAAAAAAGAGACAGAGAGAGAGAGACCAAAGAGATAGAGTCGGGAGGGCTAACAGTAAATACTGCACCCCAAGTTTATTTAGCACAGTATATATATACCCTTGGAAAAGCAACACCCACACATATGCAAATGATTGCTGACCTTTACCTAAATTCTCTTGTTCCTGTTTTGTCTCTTATTCCCTGGGGCAAGGAATGTCTCTTATTCCCTGGGGCAAGAAACATTCAACATTAAGCCAAAACTCCTCCTCCACTAACGAACTATCCATTAAGCCAAACTTTCTCCTTCAGTAAACAAGCCCACCTGCCCTGCAAACTTCTAGCTTGCAGGCAACTCCAACCCTGTCTGCAAGGCATTCATCAAGAATGGCTCCCAACATACATTCTCTTTTTGTAACATGTTTTCCAGTTCTCCATTAAGAGGTAGAGTCTATGCCCCTTCCCTTCAAACCTGGTTTAATTGTATTCCCTTCTCCTAACCCTTAAAAATGATATTTTAGAGTCCTAAACCTCTGTACCTCAGAAAGTGACCTTATTTGGAAGTACAATTATTGCAGATGTAATGGTGGGACTGGAAATAGGTATCAGTACCTGTCTAATTAGTAAGAAATCTCTCGTAAATTTGTGTCCCAGACAGACATACAAGAATATTCAAACAATGTGACCCAGAATCTTTATTTAGGTACCAAACATATTAATCAGATAGTATTGTTTGTAGTCCTGAATAATTTCCAAGAATAAAAGCCCAAATTAATGTTTTTTTTTTTTTAATCATTGCACAGATTTGAGGAAATTGTGAGTATGAAAACCATAGCACTTTGTCACAGGAACTTGTAATTCCTTACGAAATACAGGAACATTAGTGGGACTGAGGTTTTAGGCATGTATCAAGGTGGTTGTCTCCAGAACGTAAAAGGGTCATGACATAGCGCAGAGATGGCAATAAGACTTGCAGTAGGGCAAAGAGGAATGCAGCATGTAGGATTATAGAGTGCAATGAATGTTCTAATTTGGCGTTAGAGGTTGGGAAAAGAAATTTCTCCAGGTACCTTAAAGCATTAGATATAATTAAATGTATGATATTTTATATTTGTGAAGATTGACAGTCTAGAGTGTTTCTTTTTAATTTTTCTTGATCTTAATCATCCTAAAATCACTTTACCAGTATATAGTTAAAGTTTCAATTTCCCAGGAAAAATGTTACAAAGCCTGGAATCTGATTAATTAAACTCTTTAGTTGTAAAGTGAGTTCATTGGTGCCAAATATAATCTAAATGTCAAGATTTAATCTCTGGTACTCAGGGTAATAAAATTGAGGAATTTAGAATTTCATATTAGCAATTAAGAACTCTAAACTAAGAGAGAAGGTGGGATGGGGGAAGGAGGGAAGGAATGAGAAAGAGAAACAGAACAAATTCATCAAAATTTTGCAGAGGAAAAATAACAGGTAGTTGTAGCAGTTTTTGGCTCTCTGCATTCAGGTGTCTTGTTTTAAGGATCTTGGTGGAGTATCTATCTAGTAATCTGCTTTTGCCTCTGGTTTCCTGAGAAAATTTTTTTGATGCATAGAAGTTCAAGAAGTGGATATATGACATTTTAATTGGGAAACAAGAATTCAAGGGCCAATTCCCTGACATTTTACTTCAATGTTTATAATTAACAGTACCTGATAAGGTTCTTTCCAGTGAGGTTTGAGTAATCTTAAGTGAGTATCATTTTTAGAAAATAAACTGAGTTTATGGCCTAAAGATCATGTAAAGGTTTTCATGATTAACTTTTGAGAAAAGACAAATCTTGGATTTGTTGATAATAGGCTTGCATTAAACCTTTACACAAATTCTTCATGTCAGTCTACCATAAAATGAAGAGCCATGTCAGGGGTGAGATCACAAGATGTATGGGCATTCAATAAAGAGCTCATGTGAGGATAACCTATGAGTTTTGATGGAATGGAGTCAATGGCCATGAAAATCATGACACAATTCGGTGACAGCCACTGAAGTTTTTCAGATATTTTTGCAAGTTTTAATTTTAGTGTAGAGTTCATTCACTCCATTTTTTTTGAGGACTGTGAAAGTGAAATTGCAAAGCAACGGGTAGAGCCTTACCAGGTATCTTAATTACTGTTCCAGTAAGATGGGTACTTTATTCTGGACAAATAGGCAAATATTCTCCAAAAGAAAATGCAAAGCCTAATATTTGCTAATATTAGAACAGTTTCTTTATGGCGAGGAAAGGTACTAGCAAACCAAAAAACATGCAGACAATAGTAAGAATATATTTATAGTCATATGAGGCTTAATTAAAGTAAGTGTATTTAAAATGTTTAAAAGAACATAATGATGTTGGCTCATTATGACTCAGCTTTATAGTTTTATCAGGTTTAGGATGGGTCATATACAAGATAGACACTAGAAACATTGTCTGTGATTTGTCAAAGTTTTCCAACTGAGGTTTATTTAAAATGGATTTTAGTTTCTTTTATGATGGCTTAAAATTTTGAGAGACTTCACCTTATTGTTTCAGGGGAGTCCATAGAGCTACTTTGATGTATACAGAGACCATCCAGGTGGAATAAACAATTTAATCCATTCCTGTGTGTGGAGTTTTGTTGTTGTTGTTGTTGTTTGCCTTTTTCAGAATTAAGTGCTTATTAATGGAGTTGCTCCAGGAACTGTGTAGAGTTTTCTACAGAATCTATTAACTATACTTCTGCCACTGTGTACAAATAAGAAGAAAAAGCTTTCATAATATGGTTAAGTAAAGAGTTATAGTAAACTATTGGTTTCTAATATCTCTTGTCCTGTTAAATTAGAATTTCAAATGCTTGTCCTAAACTTTCATGTATAAATAGACATAAAGTTGTATGATTATTTGGTAGTTCAAGGCCAGGGCTTCTGAATAAAATTCTTAATTTTTTGAAGACAGTCTCTAGTGACTCTGTTTAAGCCAAAGGCTCCCATTTGTCAGCTTTCATCAGATTGTAGAAGGTCATGTTTTGTTCAGGAAAGTAAGAAATCTAATGTACAGTATCCTATGGAACCAAAAACTCTTCAAAGTTTTCTTCTAATAATTATCATGGAAAATGATAAATAACTTTCAATTTTTGAGAAAACAATAGTTGCCATTTTATATGTTGTCATGGCCCAGAAAATGTACTTACAATGGAAAAAATTGGAGTTAGTTGTTATAAGCTTTGTTAGCAAGTAGAGGAAATCAATTCTGTAAGATTTCGATCTGGACACCACAGCAGAAGATCATCCAGATATAACTTAGGTATAGAGTCCTGGTTGCAAAAAGTAAGAGATCACTTCTATATCACTTGAATGTAATTGTCACATGCCACATTGTTTATTTCTATAAGTAAATGCAAAAAGGATACTATGAGTTTGGTTGAAAGGTATACTTTTTAAAAAAAATGCTGAACATAGATCTAATACTGCAATTAGCTGCCTTGGGAATTGAGAATAAGATGGTGTTATTGTAGGAGGCTACATGGAAGTGAGGAAGAATGAACTTGCTAATGGCCCATAAATCTTATAGAATGTGGTGACCATACTCATCTACCATTTTGATAGGCAGATAGGGTATAGCATGGGGATTTTGAATTCTTTTTGGAGATATGTAATATAAGAGACTGTCCCTTCCCACGGGACAACTAACGGTAGCTCCGGCCAGACGTGAGACTTGAGGAGACAATCTGCAAGAGAATGGGGGACAGGAGACGAGAAGAATGGAGGCAAGACAAAGTTCTGATCAAGCGTCATTTATCGTAGGTAGAGGTAGAGTATATAAAGGGGAGGATTTGCATAATCACGGTTGCCTTGGATACCGAACCGCAGAACATTCCATTTCCTTATATGACCCAAAAATGCAGAAGGGTCCCAGGAGAGGAGGGGGCTGCAAGGTCAGATTAGTTTAAGCAAATGGCTCAAGGGGCCCAGGCCAAGTCAGGGCATGTCAGGGCAACTGACTTTAGGCTGTCTATCCTATCAGATAGCACAGGGCGAGGCAGATTCTGTCCCAAGGCGAAGTTGCCTAGATCTCAGGTCTGAGAGCCTTGATAAGAACGGCTCCCGACGAGAGACCATTGACATTCAATAATTTTTTTTAATAGGTATTTGACCAGTTTCAGTAAAGACATAGATTTATAGATGGAGAACTTTATGGGTTCAGCCTCTTTATATGTTCTAAGTATGAACTATCTTAGAACAAGAGGTAATTGAGAACAATTTCAAGGTCTAAGATGCCCATAGTGAGGGCTCAGAGTGAATAATAACACCATGCAATCATAAAACTATAAACCAGAGATTCAACTCCTTCTGGGATTTTCAGAAAAGGCTATCTGGTTCATTTTTCGTAATGGCACCTTATTTCCAAATAAGTCTTGACCCAATACATTTATTAGAGTAAAATCACTATGCAGAAAACTATATTGACCAGTTCAGAGAGTCAGGAAGTTATTCAGACAAAAGCAGAGTCTTTGAGATATTTGAGATTTCTGCTAGTGAAGCTTTCTTGTTATTCTGAAAAAGAACTGATGGTAAGACAGTATGGTTTATAGTGTAGAGTGTAGCACTGGGAATCAATAAGTAATAGAATGGTCCATTTATATTTCTTCTTTGGGAAAACACCTATTCAAATCTTTGTCCATTTTTAATCTGGTTATTGTGTTTTTGCTATTGAGTAGCAGAAATTTGTTATATATTCTGAATATTAACTCCTGTTGCAGGATGTTACTGAGAGACACGACTGTGGTTGACCTGCAAGCTGAACTTTGGCAATTGGAGGCTTCACTCCCTCTCCTCTGTCCTGGGCATGTAGATTTTGCTTGCCTTCTCATTGCCAGAAGCTGTCCCAAGGATACAGCCTTGAGATAAAAACGTGGTGTTAAGACTGCCTGAATGGATTCCTTGATGGGTTCCAGTTAAGGTCTCTATACAAACTTAAGATCTGGCAAGTAGGTGCAGAAAACTATGTATCTTGCCCAAAGCAAGTCTTGTAAGTAAGTTCCATTGCTCATTAAAACTGCCACCTAACAATATGGAGTGGTTTGCCTCTTTCTTTGGTCTCTCTAAAACAAGTTTTAGATTATACCAGAAAGTTCCCAAGGAGATTAGGAATGAACAGCTCTTTATCAGATATATAATTTGCAAATATTTTTTTTCTATTACATAGGTTGTCTTTTCATTGGTTGATTGCTTTCTTTGCTGTGCAGAGAATTTTTAGTTTGATGTATTCCCATTTACCTATTTTTTTATGCCATATTCAAGAAATCATTGCCAAGACCAATGTCAAGAAGCTTTTCTCTTATATTTTCTTCTAGTAGTTTTATAGTTTCACATCTCACATTTAAGTCTTTAATTCACTTTGAAGACATTATGCTAAATGAAATATTTTAGTCACCAAAGAACAACTACTGTATCAATACCACTTGTAGGAGCTGCTTAAAATAGTCAGACTCATAGAATCAGATTACAACCATGATGGCTAAAGGCTTAGGGGTAGAGGCAATAGAGAGCTGCTAATCAACTAATACAAAGTCTCAGTTACATAACATGAGTAAGTAAGTTCTAGAGATCTGCTATATAACATAGTGCCAATAGATAGAAATATATTGTTTAAATAAAAAAATGTCAAAAGAATAGAGCTCATGTTAAATGTTCTTACCACAAAAAGGGGGTGCACAAGGAAACTTTAGAGGTGATGAATATATTTATTACCTTGATTGTTATTCTGATTACACATAAACAAAGTCACCACATTATATATTTTAAATATATGCAGTTTTTTGTATTATCATTATACCTTAATACAGCTATTTTATTTTTTTAAACATCGTTTTAGTTTTGCAATTGCATGAGATTTTGCCTATGTTTTTTTAATAGAAATTGTGGGCAGATGAGTGACTACTTCCTTGAAGTACGACCAGAGTCTATCTTTCCAGCTAAGGGGTAGACAATACAACGGTTATCAAATTATTAGCAGTTGTTTTAAAATAAAAATTAAAAAGATGAATCTAAATACTGTGTGGCAATATGGAGTCAAGAATAACCAATTTAATCTTAATGAAGAAGAACAAAGCTGAAGGCGTTTACCAGCTATCAAGTCTTTTTATAAGCCTAAAGGAAATATGACAGAGTCATATGGACATAATAGACAAATAGACCAGTGGAATATGCATACAGAATCAGATCCACTCATATACAATCATCGATTTATATCACAGGTATCATATTGCCATGATATAGTGAATTGCATACATATGAATTGAAATAAAAGTAGCATGGTTTTTAAATGGTGTTGTATTAACTGACTACCCATGTAGAACAAAATAATTTTACTTCTATCTCACCCTATTTAAAATATCAGTTTCACATAGATTGTACTTCTAAATATTAAAATTAAAACAATAAAAGTTCTAGAATAAAACATCTGACAATATCTAGGGTTGACAGAATATTTTAAGTAGAACAGAAAAAACACTAATCATAAAGAAAAAAAAATCATATATTGAATTGCTATAATATTAAACATTTCTGGCCATCAAAAAAAAAAAAACTTTTAAAAGTGAATAAGCGAGCCTCTCACAAGGAGAAGATATTTGCCATACATATATTTAACAACAAATTTGTATCCAGTATATATTGAACTCTCACACATTTATGAAGAAAAGACAGTCAATCCAATTTTTTAAAATTCTGTAAAATTTTTGAATGCGTACTTCATAAAAAATGATATTCATTCAACATATAAAAAAAGCACTCCGCTTAATTACTTAAAAGAAAATGCAAAAGAAAACCATAAGATAATACTTTATATCTACCAGAGTGATAAAATTTAAGGCTGAGAATACCAAGTGTTATATAGCAACTATAACACTCACATACTTTTGATAGAAGGATAAATTGACCTGACCACTCCAGAAAACTAACCTATCTACTCAGAATAGCCTTTGACTTAGTAATCCACCCTTATGATTATACCCAAGAGATTTGCATATGATTACCATAAATCATGTACCAGAATGGTCATCAATAAAAAAAAAATAAGAGAAACAACTCCAATGTCAATCAACAGTAAAGTGGATTAATAGTTTTCGGTATATTCAAATGAAGCAGTGGTTCTCATTTGGAAGCAATTTACCATTGGGATGTTTGACAGTGTTCAGAGACATTTTCAGTTGGCACACCTGAGTAGTGCTATTGGCTTCTCCTAAGTATCAGGATGCTGCTAAATATTTCACCATGCACAAGATAGCACCACATATAAAGAATTATCTGGCCCAAATGTGACCACTTTAAGATTTACAAATTCTGCTGTAGAACTATGAAGTAAACTACACATAACCACATGGCTGAAAGAAACCAGAAAGAGGTGTTTTATAGTGAATAATTCCATTTATGAGACCTTTAAGACCAAAACTAATAAAATCTATCATAATGCTAGAAGTTAGCTTACTGGTTATCTTTGATGAAGAACAGTAATTAGAAGGGCCAGGCAAAGTGTCATTGATAGTGATAATGTTCTAACCTGCATGGTTGTTGGTTACGAGTTTTCCTTCTGAAAAATTATTTAGTTGTATACTTTTTATTTTATACTTTTTTTATTTCTATATTTTTCACTGAAAAGCATTAAAAGTTTATTATATTAGATAATTCTCCTCTAAAAATCCTTCTGGTTACTATGTCATCAATAGTAAAGGCATTCTAGACTCTATAGATCTAGTTCCTGGAAACTATGAAGATTATAAATTCTTATGACTTTATCTTGAAGAGTGATTCAGCTCTCTCTAATCACTACACCATAGCTCAGTGCCAGATCAACTTTTAAATATCAAAGGGAAGGACCATCTCTTAACATCACAAAAGACCAGATTGAAATTTTTTTTAAAGATACTTTATTTTTAAAGACAATTATACTGTGACATAGTAATTTCTTTTCTTTGTGTTAACTAGATGCATAAATCAAGGATTATAAACTTTCAAAATGTGTGACAGTTTTTTTAACTTTGCTGAACAAATTATTCCTGAAAATGCAATAATTTCAAGGAAGTGGCAGACATCTGAATAGTTATTATTTTATTTCTTAGTATAAATATAGATTTAACCACAGTTTGATATGATAGAAATTGAAGACCCAAAAAGTGCATGTTTATATGTAGATTTCAAAATGTATTTTATTTCAATTACAGCATAAAAAAAATAATATAATCCCTAGTATTATGCTGAAAAAAATAATTACACATTTATTAAAACTTATCTTTAGGTAATTATTAATGAAGATCAGCAAGTAAGTCTTTTATGTGACTTTAAGGCAAAATGAAAGTACATAGTGATATTTTAAATAACTCAGAAAGATCAAGATAAATAAATTAGATCATATTTTATAATAAATTCAACTATAATCTTATATTTATAAAACTAATGCTACCTTGTGTTATAACATGGCATTTTTATTTATTATTTTATAAAATAAAAAACAATCTCTGACTTTTTTATGTCCACATCCATAACACGGGCCAATATTCTCAGCCTTTGAATCTTTTTGAAGTACTACCAAAAAAATCTTGAATACCAAATCAACCCAGCTTGCTAATAAGCCAATAACCAGCTTACCTTTCACTTCAAGGCAAAAAGAAACAATAAAAAACAAACAAAAAGAAAAAAGGAAAAGCATTAATCAACAGTGGAGATTGTTTTATTTATAAATCCATGCCATCTAATCTTAATTGTATCTGTAAAGCAGACTAGAAATTCCTCAATGTTTCTCCTATCAGCTAGCTCCCTTTTCTTTTCAGAAAAGCAGTTTCATTTCTTGATTTCTCTTTAACTCTTGATTCTCCCAGGACTATTAGTCATACTTTGGAGACAACTTCTTCATCTAATCCTTTACAACTAGGATTATCAGATAGGCTCTCCCCTAAAATCCCACACTGAACTATTACCTGCAATTTTACTCATCTTGTTCTTTTTCTCACCTCTGAAATAGAATAAGAATAGATTTCTCTACTCTGAAGGTAATCATTCCACCAGAAAACCAAAATGTATTCCTTTTGCTTCTAAGAAAACACACTATAATACATATATCCTCTATACCTTTAACTTCTCTCTCTACTGTATTTTTCTCATAGCATTTGAATATGCCCGTATATCTGATTTTACACATGTTCTTTGTTCTCTAGCTCCCTTCCAATGTCTATCTTAGCCCTCTCCAAACTCCTTTGTGTCTCTACTTTTTTGCTTCCATTCATACCACAATTTACTGTTATCTGGCTTCATTTCTCACTATTTTTTCCCCTTAAACTAGTACTGTGATATCACATATATCTTTGTTTTTGAAAAATATGACTTTAGTTTTGTCAAATCCCTGGGTTATTTTACATTGCATTTCTCCTTCTTGAAATACTTCTACATCATTATTCATCCTGGGTTGACCTTCTTTTTTGCTACATTCCATTTCAATTTAGTCAAAAAACAATTTAAAGAAAAAAGTTTATTACTTAATGAACTTATTCAGCACTATCTTAACTGTATAGTCTTCACCTCTTGATAACTCTTCTCATTTAAGGATGTAGAAATTTTGTTCATTCTTCATTATTAATTTGAAATATTTTCTTCTCTAGGAAGTTTTCTCTCTTGCTTCCAAAGAAATGTTATTTCTCCCTCCCCTAAATCTCCATGTGCTCTAGCTCTATGTCTCTGTAGATCTTAAAACTTTTCCTGACGTTTGTCATTGTTCTAAATATGATTTGTCTTCTATTAAATTATAAACTCCTTGAAGACATCTCCTTTTAAATATTAAGACACAACAGGCTAGGCTATTGTCATATTAGAATTCTTTCCTTCCCCACCAGTGAGTTAATGTGGTTATAATGTGACTTTGACTTCTTTTAACAAAACAGTCATAACACACACATGTACTGCATATATAGAATGTATCATATTTGAATCTCCTACATATCCTTAATTGTATTTATATAAACAAATGAAAGAATAAACACATAAATGAAAGGATTAAAAATTCAATGAAGAGTAAAATATTTTCAGCTGGGTGAACAATGAAACAATAAAATAAGAATGTTTAGCTTTTGTGATGATGCATTTTAACATTTTACATATGTCTAAATAGAAAATGCAAGATTAAGGTTTATAAACTAATACTCATAATAATTTATTACCTGCACATGCTGTAATTGGTTTGTTTAAGGAAGCCACATTATAATCACATTAACTCACTTCAGGGTGTTTAATGTAAAACTACCACACCCTGCTGTGTCTTATTACTTAAATGGAGTTGCAATTTGGTTTTCCTGCTGACTCTTCAATAGTATTTTCTAGACAAAGACAAATAGTAACTTACATCAAATTATTTTTGTTTATATAAGGAAAACATTGATTCATACCATAAGATCTGAGCCCAGCTACCTCTTTTTCTTTAATCACACAGCATTTGAACAAGAGTAAAGATATATGCATTTTCAAATATTGGCTCATTTCAATTCAGCACATATTGGACAGCTCTATTTGCTGTAATATGTTGCTATTGCATAAGGTTTTGAGCATACAATCTAGATGGGCATCATATTTGACTAATACTTTGCATATTAGATAAGATATCACATTTACTATTATGTTTAATTCTCAGGAGAAAGAATATCATTAGTAATAACCAGTCGTCAGGGCAGATAGGATCAATTGTAATTTATACTTTTATTAGACACTAAATTGTATAGATCCAGGACTCCAACAATAGTATCTCAATAATTAACTCTGTACATTTTGCATTATAGAATATTACTTTCCAAAATTATAATATTGTATCTAATCTTCTCATCTCATTATCTAAATCAAGTTCTACATGTAAATAAAGTGCCCAACACCTTACCCCAACTTTATAATTTCCTGACCATAACTTAATGCCATACACTTAAGTTTGTTATCATTTTAAATAGAATCCCGAAAATCAAAACTTCAACATTATGTTTGTATACAATTTCTTGCCTTACAGGTCTCTTATACCATTAGTTCTACTCTGGATGATTGAACCCTTAACACTCTTTACTCTTCCTATCTTTCAGGCCTCTCTTAGCTTTTTTATTTTCTTGCAAGTTAATGCTATACAATAACTCAACATAATCACTTTCCAGTCAAAAGCTTGAAACATTTTCCTCTTGCAATGTTGTACGTCACCCTGCAATACCCTCTCCACAACAGATCTACCAGATCTGCTGAGTATATGGGAAAACCATGTGGTCAATTCCATTTCACTCTGGACAAAAAAAAAGGGGGTTCTATAAAAAGTAACTTCACAGGTGAGATGATTATAAATATCTAACTGTGGAGGTCATTGTGGGTAGTCATGCCCCAGACATTTATTTAGTAAAAGGTTTGTCTTTGCTATAAGCAAGCCCTGTCCATTGTTTCTGTGCAACTAGGTTAAGGCACCTTTGAAATAAGCCATAACCACTCTTAAGAGAACAAATAATCTTGTTAATTGAATCCTATGATTCAATCTTCACCTTGCTTTCTCCCACCTCCATGTAATCTTCCTCATGGCTCTTCTTTAATTTCAAATGCACAAAAGAAGCTACAAAAATTTTGTCAGTTTGGCTCAAATAAACTCTTACAAAAACTCTCTAAACATTTGGATATTTCTTACTTAGTTGAAACTCATGTTCTATGTCCTCATTTGGTTCTCGTTGTTGCTATATACTTCATCATAAACCTAGGGACACCTCTCTCTCATTCCCTTTGGTGTAGATCACAAACTCACCTTCACTCCCAGGTCCCTTTTTTCCCCTTCAGTCCTTTTCAGGAAATGACTTGATGATTTTATATGAGAGAAAAGAGAGGCTAACACTTGAGCTTGTTCTTACTTCTCCAGCCCCAAGTCTGCAGATTTATTTGCCTCTCTGATTAGTCTTACTGAAAAAGGGACTAGTTGAGAACCCATAGTAGAAGCCTCACAGTGTTTTCAGCTTCATTTTTCCTTGTCCTATAGCTTACCTATAGATTGTCCCCAGAGACTTGACCCAGAGTTTAGAACGTTTCCTGCAAAAGAAAGTTGCACTGAAACTTATGATTAATGCCTTTATGCTCACTGATCATGATCCTCTGGTCTAGCATTCCTTCCATACTACTCTCACCTTTGTTCCTGGGTTGCTAACACACCAGGAGACCACGTTGCCAGAGGAACAGGTCTGTGAAGCATAACAGATCTCCTGGAACCCTCAGGTAGCTGGAATAAGATTTTCCCTTAAATACTCTAAACTGGACTGAGAAGGCAAGACACTTTTGAAGGTGTTAACGTGCTGTCCTCTCAGATCACCTGTGCACTGACAATAATGTTTATTCTAAATATCCCATCTATTGTGCCTATTGGCTGAGCGGCACAGGCAGCTGGGGCCCTGGACTCAGTTGCCCTCCGTTTTATTACTACTATTTTTCTTCCTGCTTAAGCAATAGTTTCTCTTCACCTTGTTAAAAATAAAGTTTTTACCTAGAGGTTAATTTTATTATTTTATGTTTCCTGGAAAACCTTATCTCACCTATTATATCTCTTTTTCTTGTACCTTTGATTTGTAATGTTAAAAAAGAAAAAAAATCTTCTTCAACCTTCAACCTGTGCAGTCTTCTATCTTTCTTCTTTACACTCCTTCTCTCCTCTCCTTTCTTTCCCTTCTCCCTTCTACTGATGCTTAGATACAGCTATTTATTTATCTGGTAGTGTTTCTATAATAAAGCTTCAATTCTAAGTCTTTTAATTTTATCTCTTATTTTACTGTGGTTGCAATTCATGCCAATCACTGACTATTGTCAGTTCTTCTTCTTTGTACTGATATAGTAGAATTGCACTTTCTTGCCTTCTTAAACTTAGGTGGTGTTGTGCCTTGCCATTGAAATGCATATCAGAGCAGTCAGTGCTTTCCTATCCCCTAGGATCCCTTTGCCATTTTAATGAACAAAGACTCCTATGTTTTCACTGCCAAAATCCAGATCTGTGTTGCTCTTTGGATTGCTGAAGCCCAAAATGCCAAGAATTTTATATCAGCACAGTGGAAATCCTAAAAAAAATAACTGACAAGTAATGAGATATAATAATGTAGATTCTGTGTCCCACTGGTCAGGACAAGTTTCAGATTTGACTTGCCCACTCTCCAGAGCTACCCTGGTGATGGAACCAAAAATTCAGGGCACTTTGATATTGTAACATTTCTTGGCTTCCTTTCCTTTTAGTCCCACTTCCCCACTCTCCTATCGCTTTTAACTGTGAACACTTCTACTTACATTACTTTTACATGAATAATTAGCTCAGGGAGTACTTCCGAGGAACCTAAAATAAAAGAAAATATGTGTGAAATTGGTATATGTCATACTCAGCCTTAAAGAGCCTGTGTGCAATTTGCCACCAACTTTTCCCCTCTACTTTCAACTGATAATATTCCAGACAGTGACTGCTCCATTGGCCTGGCGCCTAGATTGAGGAAAATGTGTAGCAGAGTCTCATAGTTAACTCATGATAGACATGCAGCATGAGAGAAAAATGAAACTTTATAATTTAAAGCTGCTGAGCTATCTCATTATGTGTTTCTACAGCATAATCTAGACCACCCTTATGCTGTGGGCATGAGTTCATATCCATCTTGTACCAATTTGTATATTCTAGGCCAGATTAGGATATGCTGTGATGATAAATTTCCAAATCTAATGGCTTATATTGAGAAACTCTCACTTTTCCCTTATGCAGATATCCACTTTCTGGGCTCATTCAGGTGAAGGAGTATACTTACTGGTTGCTGTGGTGGAGGAAAAAAGCTCCAGATGTTATAATGAAATAGTCAACCCTGAAGGGATACATGTGACTCTCTTTACATCTCATTGGCCAAAACTAATCAGCAGGCAACTACTGTGGTGCCAAGAAATGCAATCTCACCATGATCTTGGGAGACTGAAGTATTCAAAGAAGAACACTAATGACTGGGGTAGTTTTTTTTAACTGATAGACATCTATTTTATATCCAAATACTCCCTGGATTTGTTATCACCAATGACAAATTAAGTGAACACATTTTAACTTCATATTTCTAGAGTTTTCTATAGCACTTTAAATTATTGAATACTTTATCCTTTGCTAAATTCTATGCATTTTGGCCTCCTATTTCATTAAGGATGTTTTTATTATAAGTAATAAAAAAATATCACAGATGGTTTGAAGATTAACATGGACTACCTTGGTTCAGGCAAGAAAAAAAGACTGAAACATCTGAAAATTCTTCTACTACAAAATGCCTAGAAATACTGGATGCAAGGAGTAAAAGAGAAAATAAAAATCAAGTGTATAATTAAGTGACAAAGAGGTAAATAAAAAGCTGAATGTTTTTAGGAATTTGAGGTAGGAGCATTTTCTTAAATAAGATACAAAAACCATAAACCAGAAAGGAAATATTGCAATACACTTAACACACTAAAATTCAAGTCATTCATATAAATTGATATATAAAAAATTAAATGACACATAATATATTGGAAAGAAATATTTTTCACCCTTATATTAGATAAAGGGTTTGTATGAAGAATACACATAGGCCATGGTTCCATAGTGTAGTGGTTAACATGTCTGCTTTACATGTAGATGGTCCTGGGTTCACACTCCAGTGGAGCCACAGTCCATGGTCTATGGCCATGCCATCCTGAATAAGCCCAATGTCTGATCTCAGAAGCAATTTTGCAATATCTAATAAATTTGATGTTGCATGTACTTTACATCCCAGTAATGCTAGGTCTACTGAAACTCTTCCATATATGCGTATTTTAAAAACATGTCTCAAAAAAAAAAAGTGTCTCATGCAGCAGTGTTTGTAATAGAATAAATATGGGGGAGGAGAACCCTCTAAATATTCCTCAGTAGGTGACTACATACAATAAAATACTGTGTAGCAAATAAATTATATGAACTAGATCATACAGTATCAATATCAATATAATGTTGAAAGGGAAAAGCAAGTGGATATATATTATAATACTTTAAAATATTTTAAAAACCAATAATATGTATTATTTATGAATTCATTAACTAGTGGTAAAAGTAAAATACTTGTCTATAAATAATATTTACCAACCTTATAGTCTCATGGAAGTGGTTATCTCATCTTCTAATACTCATGTTGTTATATAATCACTTTTCTTTAGAATGGGCTGGACCTTGTGACTAACTTTAAAAAAATCAAATATGGTAAAAGTAATGGGCTATTACTTCAGAGATTAGGTTATGAAAAGATAGTGACTACCATCTTGAGTGTTCTCTTTGCTTGAGGAAACCAGATGTTGTATTGTGAGGTGCCCTATGGAGGGGCTCATGTGGCAAGAAATGGAAGGAGGCCTCTGGCCAACAGATAGCAAGGAACCAAACTCTTGTTAAACAGCCCATAAAAAAACTAAATTCTGATAGCACCATTTGTGTGATCTTAAAAATAGATTATCCCCCAGTCAAGCCATCAGATGATAATATAGCCCTGGCTAATTCCTTGATTATAGCCTTGTGAAAGACCTTGAAGCAGAAGCACTTAACTAAGGCATATACAGATTCCTGCCCCACAGAAATTGTAAAACAATAATTGCCTATTGTTTTAAACCATTAAATTTGTTAATTAGCAATAGATTACACTTACAAGAAGGATGATGAAATAACTGAAAATGTCTGACAGCCTAGCAAAATCATCAGGTTTTCACCAGGGCACTTGTTCCTATTCTCTCTGATTTTATCTTCATGTTGGTAGTAGCCTTAACTTCACGCAAATCTATCCAGTGCTGTCCTATAAATATAGCCACACATATAATAAAAAATTTTCTAGCCACCATGTTTAAAAAAGTAAATAGAACCAGGTGAAATTCACTCTAATATTATATTTTCTTTAACTCAATATATTTAAAATATTTTTATTTTACTATATAATTTATATAAACAAGTTATTGAGATATTTTACATTTTTATACTAAATATTGGGAATCTGATTTGTGTTAAATATCTCAATTTGGACACTAAATTTTCATTAGAAACATTTGGTGTATAGTTAATAAAATGTAGAGTGAGAAAGTAGAGTCGCAGCACATGTGTTTTAAAAATATATATTTAAAAGTTTTTTGATAATGAAATTGGGTATTGTTTTTAAAATTAAAATGAAATAAATTTTAAATTTCATTTTTTGTTTGTACTAGACACATTTTAAGTACTCAATAGCTAAATGTGGTGAGAGGTTACTATATTGGACAGCCTGTTTCTAGAGGTTTTCTCCTGAGATAGAATTCCCCCCCCACCACCTACTAGTAATTTCTCTGAGTAACTTTTTGGCTAATTTGGGTTATATATTGTTTTCTAAACTAATCTCGATAAAGGAGGAAAGATGTTTCACTGCAGAGTTGTTCTTAGCTCTCTGTGTAGATTAGATTCATCTGAGGAGTTTTTCATTTCCAAGTCTCACATTCAGAAATTCTGATGGACTTAACTGGTACTGAGTCCTACATTGGTATTTGTTCAGAAGTCCCAGTGGAAGAGGGATAAACAATGTAGAAAGTGTGCCAATTAACCAATTAAAACATAATCTGGGCTCTTCTGTCGTCATTTTAAGTCCAGCTCCATATGATGCTCTGCCACCACTGCTTCATGCCAGCACCCTGCAGGGGACAACTCTGCCACCATGGAGAGCATGAATGATGGTACAGCAACACAGAATTTGCAGAGGGCTCCAAGAACATCCTGGGTAAGAATCAGCAGGAGGACTGTGAAGTGTTTGTTGGAGGCTTGAGCTGGGGTACAATCAAATAAGATCTGACTGAACATTTATCTCAGTCTGGGAAAGTTGTAGATTGCACAATTTAAATAGATCCATTCGCTGGGAAGATTAAGAGGATTTGTATATTTGCTCTTCAAAGATGCTGCTAGTGTTGATAAGGTTTTGGAACAGAAGAAACAAACTGAATGACAAATTGGTAGACCCCAAAAAGGCCAAAATTTTAAAAGGAAAAGAACTTCTCAAAAAAGGTTTTTGTGGGTGGACTGAACCCAGATACTTTTGAAGAACAAATTTAAAAATATTTTGAAGGCTTTGGAGAGATTGAAAATGATGAACTTCTCATGGATACAAAAACAAATAAAATAAGATGCTTTTATCACATGCAAATGAAAAGTCAGTAAAAAAAAAATTGTTAAAAAGCAGATATCAAGTTGGTTCTGAGAAATAAGAAATCAAAGTTGCATAACCCAAAGAGATATATAGGGAGAAACAACAACAACAAAAATGAGAAAGAAGTGCTACAGCTGGTGGAGAAGGTGATTCTAGGGGTCATGGCCAAGGTCAGGGCCAAAACTGGAACCAAGGATTTAACAACAATTATGACAAGGATGTAGGAAATTACAATGGTGCCTACAGTGGTGATCAAAACTATAGTAGCTGTGATATACCAGGTATAACTATAGGAACTATGCATATGGACAGAATTAAGCAGACTACAGTGGCTAACAGAGCACTTATGGCAAGGTGTCTCAAGGGAGTGGCTATCACTAATACAAAATGCATAGAATTTAGCGAAGGATAAAGTATTCAACAAAGGAGGACATCGGGGAGAAAACAGGAGGGGATTGCTAAAGTAACCTATTTTGCAGGACAACATTGAAGATTGGTCTTCTGTTGATTTCAGACGATTATTTTGTAAAAGTCTTTCTTGTGTACAAGACACAACTGTGTCCAATGCTATATTGTTTTAACTTTATGATTTTTTTTATTGTCTGTGTGACTCAAGGTGGATTTGTGTTTATACAAATTTTATCTGTATGACTTCATTTTAAACCTTAAATAAATGCTTTCCTATGTGAAAACAACACAAAAACAAAAACAAAAACAAACAAAAAACGATCTCTGGGACAGACCCTGGGCATTATTATTAAATATAACAACAACAGAGACAGGTTGTTCTAATGCAAAGTCAAAGAAATAAATAACTCTTGGAATCAAGGTCCAGCTCTGAAAATTTGCATGAGATTCTCCTGACAATACAAGGCTTCCTGAGAAGGAAATATGATTATCAGGGCAGAAGGCACAATTCTGCTAGAAAGGAGACACACATTCTGTGTAGAAAACCAGCCATGCCCACTATATATACTGAATTTTCCTTCTAACTCTAAGATTTATCTTTGGTCTTCATTGCTCTGTTATGCTCCTGGTCCCCATGAATTTAGTGTTTCCCTAGGTTCTGTTTGCTACTAGATTCTTTTATAACTATATTTTACTTAGTTTCTCTCTTCTTCATCTTAAGTTTTTAACTTTCACCTTTAACTTGATGACTCCTGCCTCCAACCAGAAAAATACATAGCATTTCTTTGCTTCCTACATTTCAGGTGATCACTTAAAAATGTTTCTGATTCATTCCATACTGGCTGCAAGACTTATTGTTTTTTCACATGAACTTTTGATACTTCATATTAATACAACAATTTACGTGGCTTTTGTGCTATAGCAGTTACTATATGTTTTAGCAGCATAATTTATATCCAATAGTACTTTTAGAATTTTCAGTTACCCAAATAATTATTATTTTTTAAAAATTCAGTGACGTAAAATTTACTCCTGACTATAGTAGTGCAACTTTAACGCACTTAAATGATAAATATACTATGACAATGCCTAAAAACCGATAAAACTTCCAGGAAAAGTGGGATTTTAGTTTTTAATGTACAAAAGCCATTGCTATAATGCCAAGAACCAGAGCTTTGCCACATTTATTGGCCTCTTGTATAGCCTCTCTTTATAGTTTCTAGCAGAGTGGAAGGACTTTCACAAAATTTGTTAGAGAAAATGGTAATCTGTTATCTCAGAGGTAGAGTCAGAAAATCTTTACAATATTATGTTGAAACGATTTGAAAGCATGACCAATGCAAAATTTCCAGAATGAAAACAGTTATTTCTCAACTCATTAGGTTATTTGGAGGAACATTCTGTAAGATAGCTCTCTTAAAATTGTTTACATTATTCTATTCATTAATTTCACTTCTAAGATCTTATTCTAATGAGATAAACAAAAATACAGTGAAACTATAGCAAAAGATATTACTCAAAATAGTTATTGTTATTAAGGTTTTAGAAATATGCTACATTTCCAATAATAAATATAATTTAGGTAATTGAATCATTATTCAAATTTTAAATTTGTTTATAAAAACAATTAAATATAAGGAGACATATATTTGGTATATTAATAAGTAAAAAAAATTCTAAAAGAAATTTTAAAAAATCTAAAATTTGTATGGAACCAGAAAAGACTTAACCAAAGTGATCTTGAGAAAGAACAAAACAGAAGGAGGGATTGATAAAAGAGTACAAGCTTAATGAAAGTTTAGTTCTTAGCCAAGCATGAGAGTGATGTACAATTGGAGAATGTTGTCTCATTCTTCTCCTTATATTCTCCATGATGTCACATTCCAACAAATACAATAGTATTATTATCACCTCTTTTGACGTATCTTTAAATAGAATTCCTTTCCCTCTATAATATATTGCCTCGATAGTCAACAAACATCTATTGATTATTTATTATGCAAAATTGCTGTACATATGTGCTGGGGTTACAGAATTAGGGAAAAATAATTTCACTGAAATAAAGAGTAACAATTCTAATAACTGCCATTTATTGAAACAGATACATTATGTGTGTTAGACATATTGACTCATTTAATTCTAACAACAATCTTAATTTTCAGAAGATAAAAATGCTTAGAAAAAAGATGTGGACTGTTACTTTCATCCATTGCTGGCAGATATGCAAAATGGTAGAGTCTATTTAGAAAATAGGTTGCCATTTTTTTTAAGTGAAAACGTAAAGCTATCATATGTTTCATTTGTTCAATACCTAGGTATTTATAATGGCAAAATAAAACACAAAGACTTATACAAATGTTCATAGCAGCTTTATTTATAATAGTTCCCAACTGGAAATAACTCAAATGTCAAAGAAAATAAAATAAAATTATCAACATATAATTGATAAATTAATATAAAAATATTAAACATTTTTGATAATTTTTAAAATAAGGGGAAACATATTATTTGTGAAAACGATTTTAAAAATATTTTGAAAGATTCTACATCAGTTTGCTTTAGGATTTAAAAAAGTTGTGACTCATCCAAGCATCTCCACCAGAATTTCTAATGGTTATTTTGGGGCATGAGACAAGAGAGGAAAAATGATGGGCCTGTTAAAAGAAGGTAGACTTACTTTCTATGGCTGTCTCTACTAAAGAGTTTCTAATTCTTGGATTACCTTTTTACTTCCCGTGCAATGCAGGGCATGGAGCAACAAATTATAATACAAAGACATAAAGCCATACCAAAAATGTAATGTAAACAATAGATAATTGGAAATGACCAATATTTCAGGCAAGAGAGAAAGAAGTTTGTATATGGATGGAGAAACACACATACACAGACACACACACACACATATGCACATATATATGTATACACACATAGATAGTGAGAAATTTAATTATGATGTGCCTTAATGTAGTTTTCTTTCTGTTTCTTGTGCTTGAATCTATGGGTTGATAGTTTTCAACATATTTGAAAAACAATTGACCATTATTTCTTCAATTATTTTTTATTCCTCCCTTTACTTCTTCTTTGAAAATTTCAATTGCACATATATTTAGCTTTTTAATGTTGTCTCAAAGGTTACTGAGGCTCTGTTTTTGTTGTTTGAGTGTTTTTTTTCCTGTTTTATTTTAAATAGTTACTACTGCCAGATCCTCAAGTTCACTGATATTTGCTTAATCTATTATTAATTTCATCAAATATTCATTTTAGACATTATATTTTTCATATCTAGAACTTCCATTTTTAAAAATATATATCTTCCATGTCTTCACTAACATATTCAGTCTTTCCAGTATCTCCTCAAATGTATATGGAATACATTTATAATAATGATTAATGTCTTTATTGTACTAATTTTGTCATCTATGTAATTTCTGGGTTGATGTCAATTGATCTATTTTTCTTCTATTATGGATCTTATTTTCCTGCTTATTTTAATTACTTTACACCCTTTGACATATTTGCAAATTTAGTTCAGAGAAACAGTTATTTTCAAAGTTGTTATATTAATGTTCATCATAAAATTTGATGATAGTTCTATAATGTCTTACAGCTTATACTTCAACCATTGTGTGGCCTCCATTCTTATTTTTTACAAGCTTTCACTGATTTTTGGCCTTTAACTTTTGTGTAAATTGGGTTCCAATACCTCTTTTTTCAACACCAACCATGATGTTTAAATACACTTAGTTTTTCTCTCTCTCAAGAGATGACCTCTCATTTGCTTTTATATTCCTGTGGGTTTTCATCTATCATCTTCTCATGTTTCTCTTTCTTTAAGGCTTATTTTTGTTTAGTCTTGCCGATATCTCAACAGGAGGATTGAAAAAATCAATATTTTTTATCCAGAAATGTTGACCAACCACCTATATCCAGAACAAAAGTTAAACAGTAGTGAAGACGAGAACACCTGCCTAGTTAACTGAATCTGTCTGATAAACTACAGAAAGCCACAAGATAGGAGATATTGATGCCAAATTGCCTTCATTTTCTGTTGAGTAAAAACAGATTTTTCCTGAGATAACTAATTTATAAATAGAATTAATAAAACATTGTAGGATTTTAAGAGTATTTTGTTTGACCTAATGTTGGGTTAGACTTTTCAAACATCCCTTTAAGGACAGAAACAGAACCTCTGGAAACAAAACAAACAAAAAACAGACCAGAAATTGACTAGAAGTTATTACCCTTAACTGGCATCAAATGAATATAACTGTATACTGAATAATGTTAGAAATCAGAGAAGTGAGATTTATTATTAGTTCAAAGGAACAAGGTAAAACTATAAATGAGGTTAAAAATTTAGTCATATGAATCTAAAAACAAAATAGTTTTTTTAATTAAAAGCAAAAATGTGTAAATGAGGCCTGGGACTCCTGATAATATTTATTGTGCATATGTATGAGACATCTATAATTCATTTAGTCAGGGACTGACTTAGTATTGCTTGAGTGGATTGGCTGGATTTAAAAGCAAAAATCTTTGTAGAAAATATTATAGAATCTACAAAACGTCATTAAAACTACTAAATAAGGTACAAGATTATAAAATATAAGATTAATATATAATAATTCATTGTATATCTATATATTGGCAATGACAAATCAGAAATTGACATTTAAAAATCATTACTATTTTTAAAAGCATCCAAAATATAAACTACTCAGGGATAAACCTGACAAAAGATGTGTAAAGCCTGTACAATAAAAACTATAATTCTCAGTGTAGACAGATTAGAGAAAACTCAAATTAATTGAAAGAACAACTGGATGGCATACTGTTAGGATGCAAATTCTAATTTCCAAATTGATCTATATGTTCAGTGTAATATGAATCAAAATCCCAATGAGCCTTTCTTGCAGAGATTTGAAAGCTGATTCTACAGTTCATTTGAAAACACAAATGTCCTAACATAGCCAAAGCAACTTTGACTTTAAAAAAAGACAATGTAGGAGGGGTAACACTACTTTATTTTGGTAGTTATTATAAAGTTATAATAATCAAAACTGCATGATGTTAGCAACAAGATAGACAGATCAGTGAAACAGAATCCAGAAATTGATTCATATATATACAGACAACTGATTTAAAAAACTAGTGAATAAGAATTTCTGTGAAGAAATTACAGTTTTTCAAAATATAACACTGGAACAATTAAATGTTTATATTCTAAAATTATACTTTAATTCACAACTTGCTCCATATACTAATATACAAAAAGGTACTATAGTCTTGAATGTAAAAGGTAAAACTGTAAAACTTCTAGAAGAAAGCATAAGAGAAAATCTATGTGACCTTGGGTAAGAGAAAGATTTCTTAGACATGACATAAAAAGCATGATCTATAAAGAGAAAAACATTAATAAATCAGACTTCAACAAAAATAAAAAATTTTTCACTCTTTCATAGACTTGTTAAGAGAATGAAAAGATAATCAATCCTTAGACTGAGAAACTATTTGCAAAGCATAAATCTGCTAAAGGACTAGTGTTTAAATATATATGTGTGTGTATATATATATGTATATATATATATGTATATGTATATATACATATATATATATTTAAATGTCTTAAAACTTTATATTATGATAAAATAACAAACTAATTAAGATATAGGCAAGAGATTTGAGCAGATATTTAATTAAAGATTTATGGATGGCAAATAAGCACACAGAAAGATGCTGAACATCATAAGTCATTTAGAAAATTAAAATAAAAGCTTTGTCATTTGCCACTACTAACTTTATAGGTGGCTAATATTTAAAACACTGGCCATGCCAAGTGTTGGCAAAGATGTGGAGCTCTCATACATAGTTGTGGGAATTCAAAGTGGTATAATTACTATGGAAAATACTTTGACACTTTCTTAAAAAGTGCAACCTAAACCTCCCACGTGTTCCATGTGTTCATAACCTTAAGAGAAATAAAAAGGTATGTTTATAGAGATCTGTGCATGGATATGTATAGCAGTTTTATTTATAATAGTCCCAAATTAGAAAAAAAAGTCAAATGACTACCAAAAAATAATTGAATAAAAAATTCTTGCATATCCATATAATGGAATACTACCCAAGAATAAAAGAAAGCAATGATTGTGATATAAATAAAATAATCATGTTGCATGAAAGATGCAATATAAATATATATGCTGTGGGGTCTCGCATATTAAATTCTAGGAAAACGATTATAACAGAAAGCAGATAAGTGATTGAAAAGGGTTTTAGAAGATCAGGTCAGAGAGTGAGAGATGATAAAAATGCCCATGAAGAAACTTTGGGGGCATAATTGATATGTTTACTATCTCAATCATGGTCATAATTTCACTGGTGTATACACAAATTAAAACATATCAGATTGAACCTTTTAGATATAAGCAGTTAATTGTGCAACAATTATATCTCAGTAAGGTTGTAAAATATGTATATTTTTAAATCTGTGATTAAATTAATAGGAATTAGATTTATTTACAGAGTGACTACATACAATTCAATTACATGAGATTAAGAAAAACTAACATGATAATTCCATGAGGTTAGGAAAAACTAACATGACACGATCGTATGATAAGGCCTAAGGTAAATGCAGAAAATATTTATCATAAAGTCTTGTATTCTTTCTCAAGGTGACTACAGCTAAAGTGAAGAGGTAAATACATTAATTTAAAAGATTCTTAGAGCGTATATGATTAACATAAACCAGTTGTTTAAAATAAATCTAACTTATCCTGAGAGAGTGTTTTTACAGAATTAATTACTATAGTTTTCTGAAAAGATTTCATGTAATGTGTTTTACTGCCAGCTATAGCTTAACAGTGTAAAATATATGATACAATAAAATACATATAGTTTCTTACAGCATCATTTAGTGTAGGAGGGTAGAGGCACCATCAATTCTGCAGAGGCCATTTTATAATGAACTCAAAGGTGCAAAGTACATATGTTTTACATCCACACTGAGACAGCGGTGGAAGTGAGAAGCTGAAAGGAATGTAAGGTTTACTCTTTCAGAGAAGAGTTCTAGTACATTATTACCTGATATAAATCTTGCAGTTGTAATTAGATATTATATAAATTGAGGTTATGTGATTATATGAATTACCTCAGTCAAGTATTCCTGAAACAAAAATGTAAAACCATATAACTCTTCCAAGTTGCCAAAATAAATTTTTTTGTAAAATACACTTATAAATTATAAAATAATTTGATTTGCTAGAGTTTTGCTAGTTATAAGTCAATTAAATGACTATATATTATTTGTATGTTCAAAATAATTTTTTTAGTTCTCTTTATTAAATTATTCCTGAATACAATTTGTAATTACAAAGTTATCTTAATTGTTATTAATTTATTCTAAAATCACATTATTCAGGACCACCAATTCATTCTGCTTAAACTTGTGGTTTGAAAATAAAGAAATGCATATTTTAAAGAATTAGAAAAAAATAAATTATTTCTACTGATTGTGATTCAGCAATATTAATGTACAAAATTTGTATTTGATCAATATCAAACCATCTATAAGGAACTCGTGGAATTTAGACTAAAAATTTCACATGGTCAAGTGGTGTGAAAAAATAATGAAAACTGTAAACCACATGTTTGCTTTTAACAGATATATTTAGCAGTGCTCATGATTATGCCTGAAGCTTGTCAGATTCTCATATAAATACTGACTGGCCTGCATATTTTCCTTTCTAGTAAGCTGATTAGTTTCTATTTTAAGAAAATGTAGACAGTGCATATTTAAATTTTAATATTGATGCAACTTTTACTCAGGGGTTAATTTCATTAGAAAGATATTAGTATAAGATGATCTGAAATAAGAAATCATTTGATTGTATTAACGAGGTATTCTTATGAAAATTGACTGGGAAGCTCCAGTTTTCCTCTGCTTCTTAGACTTAGGGGCGGAGTTTGCAGGTGATGAAGGTGAATATAGCCAGAAAGACAATACTGTGACTCTCCAAAGGACAGCCATCTCCGGAGCAAAAGAGTCACATTGTGACAGTGCTGCAAAGGTTTCTGTAGAAGCAAATGGCCATGTTTGCACAATTTGCCAAAGATTCTTCTACAACTCTATCTCTACTTACCTTTGAGAACTCTGAGGAAAGAAGTCATATTGCTTATCCTGATAATGTGCAGATTCAAGTTGAGCTTCTCTTCGCTCTATAATCTGGTTCTTGGTTTTCAACCAAACAGGTATCAACTACTTAATTTTGTTTCAAACTCTTTAATTTTTTTTAATTACACTATTAGATTGTTTGTGAGCAAATTCACTGTCAGCACTGCCTGCAGAGAAATGAGTTAATATACAAATGGAAAGTTCTACTGTGCTGTGACACTGTGACATTTAATGCCAATCCAAATAAGCTGGGACTCTGAACTTCAGGGTTCTTGCAGCATATGGTAAACTTGCAAATTCCCAGCACAATGCCTAAACTAATAAAGACAGATCCAAAGAACAAAAGAAATAAGGAAGCCAGTCAATTTTCTGATTCATGGAAATTTTGTTGTGTGTATCAAATTTGACCAGAGCTAGCAATAGCACTGATTCTTAGTTAACACTGGAAAACAATTTCTGGAAAGAAAATTAGGAAAACAGAAATAACAACAAAGAAGAGAAACACAAAGAAAAGAAATGTTTTCACAAAGGAAACTAATTCATAGTCTATTAATTTGTTAATTTAGACACTCTATATACACTGAGCAGTTGTTTTGTTGCTTGATTTCCAGAGTAAAAAGAGAGAATTAAAACATTTTAGATCATGTTTTAGACCATGATAGTATATTCTAATTTTTTTTTAGTTTCAGAAATTAAATTTTTGCCGATGAATGATTATCAAATATGTGAGCTGTAACATTTTAAGACATGTTATACATTAATTGTTTGTATATAGATTTTGTGTCCTTCACTTATTAAAAATTCCTTATGGAAAAGCATTCACATTCCTTTTATTTTTTTATAATCCTCGCCCCTATCTCCCCATTTGAAGCATAAATGCCTCCTATTCTCATCTATAATCATTCTTCTTCCAGTTTATATCAAATTAGTCTCCCTAAAGTTGAGATCTGATCCCATTACTTTTCTATTCTGGGTGAAATAGAGAAGACCTAAGGATCATCACCTAACTCAAAGTACTGCTAAGGTCCATGACATTTCCTCACAGATAAACTGTGGCAAGGAATCAATACAGGTAAAATCAGCTTAAAGTCACAGTTAGCTTCCTTGACAAGTCTGTCACCTGCTTGAAATGACCAGAGAATTAGTTATACAAAGGGAAATAGCAGAGTAGTTACCTCAAGGAGACTTTATAAGTAATTTTGGATTCTAAGAACTTTAGAGTCAGTTATCCTTAATTATGTTCACTTGTATTAGCTTCTACAATATCAAATTAAGGCAACCAGGGGATTTTCCTAATTGCTTTTTCTGTGATTGTATAGCAAAAATTTTATGGGAACACGGAGAAGTATGCCAAGGAGAAAAAAGTTTACCACAGTGAAGTGGGATTATATACTTTAAAGAAGCCAACTGATATCCTTCTCCCAAATTTAAAGTATTTATAATTACCTAATACACTATGGTCAGTTTTTTTTTAATAATGGTCAAGTCTTTTACCATAACTCTAAATGCATGTTGTGGTTTAGTCAAAGTAGAGAACTAGTGTTTCTGATGGAGTCTCTGATATTCACTATCTCCATACATTCAAATACATGCTATGTATATGAACTGTGGTACAACCTTGGGGTGTAGCATATATATTTATTTATGATTCTAGAACAGTCTTTCTCAATCAGAGTTCTTAGAAAATTAAGCACCACTATTTTTTCAGGTATCTCAAAGAAGATACATATCTAAGGCCATTCTAGTTGCGTAAAAGACAAGTTAATTAATATACCTAATGGATACTTCAGGCATTAGAGAAATTCTGTCATAAAAACTCTATTGAAAAGGTTTATTTAGAAAGCAGATTAAATCGAACTTGGTCACTAATTCTCAAAAATAGAAGAGGAATCCAATGTCAACTTCTGTGAACCCATTTTAAGATCTACACAAAAGAGACTATTTAGAGTAGCGAAGAATTATCAGATGTTGCAGCACCTGCATTTTTCTCTGCAGTCATGCATGCTACTATTAAAAAAAAATGGTGTAACATTCTACCTGAAATGTTTTCTTTTTCTTTTTTTTTTGAAATAGTGGTAAGAACACATAACATGAGATCTTACAAAATTTTAAGTGCACAATATAGGATTGTTTACTATAGGCACAATTGTAGCTGATCTATAAACTTACTTATCTTATACAACTGAAACTTGATTATACCTGTTAAATAGCAACTCCGCATTTCTTCCTCTCCACAATCCCTGGAAACCACTATTTTACTCACTATTTTTATGAGTTTGAATGTTTTATATATTTTATACAAATGGAATAATGCCATATTTTTTGTAATGAATTAAAAAATGGAAAAAGACTTAGACATTTCTCCAAAGAAGACATACAAATCACCAATAGACATATGAAAAGATGCTCAACATCACTAGCAAATCAGAGGATGCAAATCAAAACTACGATGAGATATCACTTTATACCTATTAGGATGGCTATTATCGAAAAAATATAAGACAAATGTTAACAAGGATGTAGAGAAATTGGAACTTATAAGCTGTTGGTGGGAATGTAAAATGGTGAACTGCTATGAAAACAGTGTAAAGATTCTTCAAAAAACTAAAAATAGCACTACCATATAATCGAACAATTTCCCTTCTGGATATATATCCAAATTAATTGAGATAAAAATCTTGAAAAGATATCTGTATTCTCATCATTGCTGCAGCGTTATTTACAATAAACAAGATTGCAAATGTAAGTTCTCATCAATGAATGAATGGATAAAGAAAATGCAGCATCTATATGCAATAAAATATTACTTAGCCCTGCCATATGCAACAACATGGATGAAACTGAAGGAGATTATGCTAAATAAAATAAACTGAGTCAAGTTTTAATTCATCACCTTGTTGTCCTAACCATTGAGTTGTGCTGGCTCCTCTGCTGCTCCTTGCCAAGTTCAACTACAAGTGACTTTGTTCTGTCTTTCAAAGCATAGATCCTGCTGACTATTCACCATAGGAATATCCCCTCTGTCTCCTAAATATTGCCCTTAGAAATGTTCCATTCCATGTTTTTGTGATCCACAAATGACTTGAAACCTTTGTCATATAGGGTTTAATATTAATAGTCAAGTTCTTCATCAAAAAGCATCATTTTCCTCCTGATGTTCAAGTATTTGGTGGTTTTGTTTCCTTCATAAAACCTAAACTGTAAAATCAGTAAGTCCTATTTAGGAGCTGCATTCAGGATGATACACTAGGTCTTCACAGTTTGTTCTTTCTGGCCCTGACTCAAAAAACAAACAAACAAACAAACAAACAAACAAACAAAAACACTGTTGACTTTCATTGTAGGGCATCAAATCTTCTATACTTATGTAAGTGCATTCTAAGGAAGAAGCTCTCTTTTTTTATGCCTTGTATGGCTTTTCCTATAGCAAAATATGCACAAATATTTTGCATTGAACAGATATAAGAAACTGTAAAATACTAGATGATATCTGAAAGAGAGTTCAGACCTGACTATTTCTTTAATTTACCATGTTAGTCCCAAGAGGATGTTGGGAATTACTACACTGAAAGTAGCTTGCTTTTTGCTTAAATTCAGAAACGCTACCTTTTTAATTCTATCTTTGTCAGCTAATGGAAAAAACTACTCATTAGCTAGCCTTTTTTTCACTTCACTTCATATTTACAAAGCCCAATTCCACTTTCCATGCTATTAGTACGATAGTGTAGAAAATAAAATACTTCTTGTATCTTATGTTTCCTAAGGTAAGTAATATTTGTAATATTTTTACATTTTATTATGTCCCATAGGCTTCTTAAATTATTATTATAGTCTTGGCCTTTTTTTTTTTTTTTGCCTTGACTTCCCCATTCTCTATATCAGTGGTCTAATCCTCTTTATCCCCTCTGTCAATTCCCCTGATATACTGTTCATCTCAGATAACATATTCTCCATTTCTGGCTGGTTCCCTTTTATAATTTCCATTTCCACTTTTATGGTTTCTTTTTATCTCTTTGTTACAGTTCTCACTGAATTCATATACTCTTCTCCCAAGTTCATTGAGCATCTTTATAACCAGTGTTTTGAACTCTGCATCTGTTACATTGCTTGACCTTTTTATTCCTGGATCTCTCTTCTGTTCTCTCATATGGTTTCTGCTACTTTGTATTCCCATTTTGCCTGCCTTTCTGTGTCTGTTTGTAAGTACTAAGCAAAGCTCTTAAGTTCCATGGTATTATTAGTGTGGCTTTGTGAAGTAGTTGTCCAGTGGCACAATCCTCAGAGAAGTTCAGCTGCAGGCCAAGTTTAGCCACAACTTATACCTCTCCAGGGCTACCTGTTTAGATTCAGCAAGTAATCCACATATACTGTGCTTATAATTGCTTCAAGAAGCCAGCCATTCCAGAAACCACAGTTAGGTGCCACCAGTGACTATTGGAGTTAGCTCAGCAAGGAGCACCAAACTTACTGAGGATACAACTGGATATGGCTTGGGTGGGGTCACGAGTTGGGGGAGGTAGAGTTTCAGGGAATGCTCTGGGCGGAGCGACCTTTGTTATCCAATTTGATGATGGCATCTTAGCTGTGGAGGTGCTGAGTCCCTACAATGGAAGGAGAGAGGGCTCAGCAGAGGAACATTAGATACTGCCAGCACATCTGCCCGGGGGGAAAGCCTCACCTCCTGCCCTCGCTCAGACAATTCAGTGTTCACCTATTGGTTCCTAGTGCCTTCCACCCCACCAACTCAGTGCTGTTGCTCAGAGCAAGCAGTTCCATCACCATGAAAGACCGCTCAAGGACATGGCCCCTTTACGAGGCACCTGCAGCTGCCGGCTGCAGCTGCCGCAACCTCTGTGCCACTCAACCACTGGGAAAGGGCAGACTTACGTCCTCACCTCATTCTACTTTCTACCATTGCAGGGTGATGTCTTCTTTCCCTAGTTGTAGTGCTTCCATTTATCTAGATACCCTGTAACTTTGCTTGCTTTTCTGTTTCGTGTTTCTGTCATAACTTTGATTTGGTCATAAGAAGGATGAACAGAGCCTCTATCGCCTATTCCATTTTTCCCTCTATTGACTTCAATTCTTCCATTGTTCTTATGTTTCTTAAAATAGATATCTATATGTTTTTAAAATCCAGTCTGACAGGGTAGTTTATTGAATTTATTTTGATATTTTAGTTATATTTGTACTTATTCCTACCATATAGTATATTCTTTCATATTTTTTCTCCTTTGTTACTTCTTGCAATCTTGCCCTTTTCCATTTTTATTTTAGAGAAGAAAATTATGTTTTTCATGTCTATAATTTTAATAATTATTTGAACAGTAATATTAACTTAATAAAATCTAAGTCATCATCTTTAACTTCTGTATGAACAATAACAGTGTAAATATAATATGAATAAAAATAATTACAATGACCCCCTGTCCCCCAACTTTTATTTTGTTATTATTTAGTATTATTGTTCTGATCTGTGTTAAACCCAGCAATTAGACATTGTTAACATTAATTTATATTATAAATATTGGCTCAGTTTTACTCTATTATTTGTAATAATTATAGTCATTTTTAATTCTTAAATTTTCAGTTTTTCATTTGAGGATATTCTTCTTCTTCCTAAATACAATCCTTAGAATTTCCTTTTTTGTATGTCTTTTGGTGATATAGTACTTTTGTTCTTTTGAGAAACTTTTTACGTCATCCTCTTTTTTGAAATATAATTTTGTAATTGTTGCAGTTTAATCTGGCCAAGAAACAAATTCTGATACACTGGTAAGCACACAATAGTATTATTAGTGATTTTTGGATTAAGACCTGTGTAAAAAAAATAAAAGAAAATGGAATGGGGCATGAGAGAAGAAGCTATTTCTAGTTCGGCAGGATACCAAGTCATTGAACCCCAGCAGTGTTTAGCCATTGGGTATGGTCTGAATGAGAAAGGAACTGTGACCTCAGTAAAGCAGCTTTTGCCAAGTGAGAAAATATCCAAAGTGGGCTACGAGTTCAGAGCTATCTCCCTGAAGCATTCTCAGGTGCTGGTGTAAAAAATTCTCTATTCCTAGACTTTGATCTTGGCGATTCATTTCAGTGACCCCTTACAACTGTGCATAGAATTTCATGTTGGCAGTTGTTTTCTATCATCACTAGAACTCTGTAATAGATTTGTTTGTTTGTTTGCAATCATATAACAATGATTCCATTGTATTTTGGCTTCTATTGTTGCTGTTGAGACAAGAGTAATCAGTATAATTGTTTTATTCTAGGTGACTTACTGTTTATTCTGGCTACTTTTTAAAAAAATCTGTTTCTCTCAAAAAAGCTTTATTTTTTTTTTATAATGTATCTGTTCTGCAGTTACACTATGATATTTCAGATGGGGAATTTTCTCATTTATCTCACAAGCAATTTTTAGGCTTTCTAGATTTATTTGTGGGACTTTTTGTTTGTTTTCTAGTTTTTCGTTTTTTTTTTTCCTCACAATTACAGGATCATTTAACCAATCCAGAGACATATGTCAGAATAAGCTCTATCTTGTTGTTTCTTATGATGCCTTTCGTGTTTCCCTTACCTATGCTGCATAGTTGATTTTGTGTTATCTTTTTTTACTTATTCTCTTTTAGCTATGTTTCATTTGTTGTTTAATTAATCCACAGAGTTTTTTATTTAAATTATTATATTGTTTAGTCTTAAAAGTTTTATTTTGTTATTTGGCAAAGATGATTTGTTACCTCATGTTCCATATCGTTTTTTTCTCTTTTCATATTCAAAACATTATATACAATTGCTTTATATTCTGTGTCTGGTAAATCTTAGATCTGATTTTGATATAAGATTATGACATTTTCTCTACCCTATTATCTTTGATGCATGGGCATTATTTCATTAGATGTTTGAGAAATTGAATGTTAACTGCCTGGCCATTTCCCTTAGAATTTTGTGGAAAATTTTTAAAGAGTAGATTGAAGTACAGTTTCTCTAGAGCGTACCTGACTTGATCTTGCTGATCAGCTAGGTGGTGCTTTAAATTAAAATATGTAATGTTTTTCAGACTACATAGTTAATGTGAATTTGGTTAAAAACAAACAAACAAACAAACAAACAAACAAACAACTCTCAAAAATTGTATACAATAAAACAAGGTGTATGCTTGGAATGGAATTACAGATCTAGGGCAAAACTCAAAAATCAAAATTGGGTCACAAAGAGCAGAATTATATTAGCTTATAGGTCAATGACTTTTAGCATCAGCTTCTGTTGGGTTGCAGCACAGTACCAAAATTAAAGCCTTTAGAACCACAGGCAATATATTTGAGTGAAATAGCAATGTATAAGACAACAAGGCCTGATGGGAACTGAGGTTAACTTCATTGAATACCTCATGGCAGGGAGGCAGTTTTTACTGATTTCAAGGTATCATTTGCAAATTGGATCCATGACAAATATGTATGTGTATATGTATGTATGTATTTATTTTCCAGAGAAGATATACATCTCTTTTTAGATAAATCTTGTGGCAATTTAATTTTGGCAATTAAATTTTATATTTTTAAAGTATGAATATTATATATACCTATATTATTAATTCATTAATAATATATTTTTAAAATTTAAGGCTAAATTCCCTTCTACTAAATCTGCACTTTGCTTCCTCTAAGCTGGAGAGTGCCATCTTGCTTCTCTTTATGGCCAAGTATTTCACTGATGTCAGAGATTGGAGAGTGTCACATTTGACCTAAGATTCATTAAGTGTTTTTTAGTCAGACTTATTGAAAAACCATCAACTATTCTGGACCCATATTAATCATGCCAAGAATAGCTTTCTTGTCCTTTTTGTGAAAAAAATAGATCTTACTTTCCAAATCAGGATCAAAACAATTTAGAAATTAAATTAAATTTAATTTAACAAATATTTACTGAGTAATGCAATTAAATTTAACAAATATTTACTGAGTAATGTTTGAGTCCTAAATACATTGCTTCAGCACTTGGTAATGACTCTTGTATTCCTTTTGCATTGTGCTAATATATTTATATGTCCTTGTTGCACTTGTTTATAACTACTCAGGAAATAGTTTCCTTGGCTTTGTTTTTCTGTACCTGTATTTATCGATTTTTTATCTTTCATTCTATACTTAACCAGGCTTAGAAAACACCCTTCTTTTTCACCAATATCCTTAATATAGTACTTTCCCTTTGATAAAAATGCAGAAATACACTCTGTGTACAGAAATGCAGTATTAAAGTGAATGTTGTTTAAGAAATGGATTTCAGGATGAGAATGACCACCAAAACTCAACTTCTACCCTTTTTTTTTTTTTTTTTAAATCAAAGCTTTAACCTTTCTGCATGGGCACTCCAGATTTGTGCACCACTATCAACAGTTTTCCTTTCTAAAATTACTGGGACTTTTTTTTTCTTCCTGAGATGGATGAAATAGTGCATTTTTGCATGTTAGTAATGCAAGAATCATTGCCATTTAGCCATTTAGCCATTTAGCGCACGTCTGCCTTAATACTTTGAGAGAGAAAGGGACTATAAAATTCTATTTAGGATTATTTAGTTTCAACATCATTAATAGAAGAGATCCATAAACCTTCAGAAAAAAATATGTTATAACCTAAATTTTTAGTTTGTTTCATTGAAAGAGGCAGTTATAACATTTTTTAAATTTTTGCTCAAATATTCTCAAACATTTTTTAGGTTTTTTAAACAATAAAGATAGCCTCAAAATATTTAAAGGCTAGCAAATTAAATATGCCATTTGCAGTTTTCACTTAGAAAATCTGGAAAGCATAAAAACAATATATATTAGACAAATAAACTAAACATTTATAATCTTAGGAGATTTTCCATGAGTATAAAAATTGTTTTCTCACTCTTTCCTAAGTTAATTTATATTTCATAAAACAAAAAGAAAAGGAAGTTTAAACATTAAAAAAAGTTTAAAAGTCCAGAAACAATAGTAACAATAGTATATTTTATCGGTCCATAGTTGTCCTGCTACGATTTAAAAAAAATTATTTTTTACTTTGCCTTCAATTTCATAAAATTTGATTTGGCATTTGAACTTAAATAAATACATTTTACAAAAAAATTTTAACAAATAGGATTTAAATTTTAGCTCTATTATAAGATTAAATACGATCCTGAGAAATACAGAATAAATTCTTAAAGCACAAATGGGAATAACTAATATCAATTACTAATATAAAATTTCCATCAATTATGAGTAATTGTAGTAAGTTCTTTACAGAAATTGCCTCATAATATCCTCTCCACAAGCTCATGAGGCAAGTATAATAACACCTGTGCAGCACTATTTGGACATACTCATTTTCTTAAGAGACATATTCCCTTTTATATGGACACATGCTTTCTTGACTTAATAATATGGTAAGTCACTAATGTTGTGGTAGCAAATAAGACACCCTCCCAGGAGCAAGTTACAGAATAATCAATTTTCAATGCAATGACTTTGAGCTTTTATTTGACTGACTAGGGTATTGGAGTAGAGGTTAAAAATTAAATTAAATAATTCTTAATATTAGATTCATGGGATGATTTTAGTATTTGTGGAGGGAAAGAGAGGAGACAAGTGACTTGCAGAAAAAGATCTTAATAGAGAAGAAATAAGCCATGAGATAGGCAAGTTGAGTAAGTATTTTTGTGTGGCATGTAACATAAAAACTACAGTATCTTCAGGAAACTAGGCAATCCTCGAAAATGCATGGTGGAGTTGGATACATTTGGTGAGTTGACTAATAATAGCTGATATTTAGTGAATTCATATTCTGAACCAAATATATAATCACCTTTTATTCCCCCAAAAAATATTTTCAATGGTAGTATTGTTATCTCTGTTTTTAGATGAAGAAACAGATTATTTGAGAGGTTTAATGATTTGCCCAGGTTAATGAGTTGGTGAATGGTAAAATGGAGATTTTAATCAAGGCCCTGTGACTTCTGAGATAACAATCTTCATTATAATAATACTATTATGAATCCTGGCTGAAAATAAGATCTACTCCCACAATCCTGTCAAGCCTGGTAAACACCTTTTTTTTTTTTTTTACAGATGAGCAAATTGAAGTTTAAGAGATTAAATAATTAGCACAAGATTACTTAGTTAATGTAGAGAAGAATTAAAATTTAATTTGTATCTATTTAAAAGCCTGTGAATTTTTTATACATTATAATTTGACATCTATATATTCTATTGTGTGATTACCACTCAGTCTACAGCCATTTTCTGACCAGTTTGGGAGCCAGTTATGTTCTCTTAAGCCAGCCTCTTAGTGAGTAATAAACTTTTTTATATCTTCTTGGTGAGTGTGTGTCTGTGGTGTCATCAGCTTTGACATGAAAATTAAAGTTTAGATGGGAGTCTATCTTTTCTCAATAGAATCAGCACAGTTTCCAATAATTCAAGCATTTATGATTCTTTTTAAACTTCTAAAAGTGCATATATTAAAAAAATTCCAATAGTACTAAAAGATATAAATAAAATTAAAACTATTTACTCTCCATTTTCTTTTCCCAACATAGCATCTTTTAAAAGTTTTTTTGTTCCTCAAAATATATATTTATTTGTCCAAATAAATAAAAAGATATACATTTAGATGGATAGTTATATATGTGCATTCAAATATGTGTTAGTTATTTTTGTCTACATAGATAGAGATTGATATAATATAGATCCATTCAGATGCACGTTTTTCCTGATCTTAGCAATGATATACAGTATTTATATGTTATGAAGTATAAGAATAGCCCATGTTCACTTTCTTCTATCCTCTCTCTCTCCTTAACCTCCTTGATTTAATTATTTTTTTAATATTCTTTGTATAATATGTGACTACTGACATTTTTTATCTTGATTTTTCAAGTTTATTCAGGACCTGTTAATTCTCCAAGAAATTGAGAAAATTAATAGAATTTTGTTATCTACTACTATCCACTCTACCTCCTAATTTTTGTTTGTTATTATTATGAATATATGTATGTTATTATATTATGTTATTAATGACATATAATATAGGATATGACATTTAGTGTCTGTAATCACATTTTATATAGTTTTATATATTAATGGTTTCAATACTGATTGTTATTTTTTAATCATGATTTATCATTTTCATTTTGAGTTCCCTGAATTTTCCTAGCAGTTATATCTAATAAAGCTTTTATGTTTGAAAATGTCTTCCAGCTTCCTTTATATTTCAAACACATCTGGATGCTCACTCTTCTTGGGTCTTCATAATATCACAGTCATTGCTCCATCGTCATTAAAAGTTTTCTACAGATCATCATGGCTCTGGAGAACTCTGAGGTAGGATTTCCTTTATTTCTTTAAGTGTTTGAAAAGCTCTTTATTTTAAAAAGTAATTTATCTTGGCACAGATAATTTTGAATGTTTTTCCTAAATTAGTGGATCCTTTCAATCTAGAAAAATTCAATTCCTTTTTAATTTCAGAAAATACTCATGTAATTTTGTTGTCAATTTTTGCCCACATTGTGTATATTTTGTTTATGTCATAGGCTTTATTTTCTATAAACTTGGTCAGTTTTTTCTCCCTATCTTTTAGTGATAATTCTGAAATATATAAACATATTTGATTTTTATTTATGTTTTTCATACATATGGAATGCTTTTATTGACTCTCTGTAGATATAAAAACTCTGATCTTCTGAGAACATAAAAAAAGAAACTTCCTGGCAGTGCTGAGAGGGTGAGAAGTTAGAGGGCTAACTACTTCTTAAACAAATGTTCAAACTAATCCGTTTTAGTTTAGCCCCTTTTTCTAAGAGATAGCAGATGCTAACAATCCCTGAACATTAGGTCTCTGTAATAAACTGGGTTTCCTTATTGTTAACACCTTGGCTTTAGAACTAAGCTTTAAGATATGGCTTTCTTGTGTATGTAGAGTTACTATTCATAAATTGGTCTATAGCTCCTAAAATTGGTTTAATGTTTCCTCTCCTATTTACTGTCTTTTTAGGTGGTTTGTGACTTAAAAAAAAAAAAAGTTAAACCATATTTTCTGTCATTTTAATAAGGGGTTGCCAGTAGAACAAATATAAATATGTGCTTCCATTCTATCTTCTTCAAGTAGACAATCTTTTACTAAATTTTCTAATGAAAATGATTGAGTTTTTTAAATGTCTATATTTATTTGTTGCTGTTATGTATAAAATGTAAACAAAATTTAAAAAGAGAGAAAATCTTTAAGTAGGCTACCAAGATAAGAGGAGGAGAGAAAATGCCTACTTCACATAAGACAAGTTTTATCATCTTGAAGATGAGAATTATGTGACTTGGCTTAGTAATGTCCACAGTAAGATAAATTATTTAGGGTCTTTTTTATATTTTAATACAAATATTTAATTGTTTGATTGAATTAAGTTCGAAGAAGTAGTCGGACGTATTCTGATCTAAATTAAGAAAAACCCTTACAACCTTTAAAATTTCTAAATGTTGCAATAATACCTCATAAAGATGAACATAACCAGAATCATTAGTTTTCTTGTCTACACAAGAAAAAAAGCTCTGGGTTGATCACAATATTTTGTTTTTTACTCTCTCCTTCTTCCTCTCTCTCCATCCACACCCCTCCTTTCTTTTTTGACCTTTTCTATTCCCCCTCTCTCTATCTCTGCATCTTTTCTTTCTCAGACATATATTTTGTCATCTGAATGTAAGTGCATGTAGAATGTAAGAAGGAAAGAAGAAACTGAATGTTATGCATTTGAAACTTCTTGACAAAACACAGCTGCTTATGTTGGAGGACATTTTATTTAAAACATAAATTCCCATAAGCAAGCAGCACCTGGAGTCCAATAGTTCTTAGGCTGACGAAACTACTGTGAATATGCTGAATATTTAACAACAGTGGTAAATGTCAATTATGTAAATAAAAAAATGATATACTCTAGATTTATGTAGCACAAACTGAGCTCATAATGAGAAAAATTTACATAAATAATTACTTGTGGAATTTTTGGTTTCTTAAGAGGAACATTCCAGAAAAACTTTTAATAAATATGAGTTAAATCATTACTTTCCATCAGAGAATAATTAATAAATACTTATGGAATAGAAACTGATACTATGATACAGAAGAAGTTAATGGAATTCCAATTTTCTGACCACAAAATGATATTATAGATATAACACCAGTTTCTCCCTATAAACCACCTGCCTCCTCTCCTCCCTTCTCTCATCACACTACTGAAGGGAGCTGAGAATCTGTGTTTTAATGCTGACCATCTGGATGAGAATTAAAATTTTCAGAAGAAATTCTAAATGTTTACAAATATCTGCATGTTTTTGTTAAGTACACCAAACCTACAACTTTTAAATTTCTTTTAAATATTTTAATTTTCACATGGGTATTGTTCTAAAACAACTTATTAATTTGTTGAAAAGTTTAATCATTCAACTTTTTTTCCCCTAATAAATATACACAACATAGCCCCAGATATTATTTAGCCTTAGTATTAATCATATTCTCTTAGGGCCCAGGTTTGTAATGGATAAATGAGTATGACTAGGACCCTATTCTTCAAGGATAAATTTGGGTTGAAAATAAGGGCTTTTTTCAAAGTATAAATTTACTCACCCCCTGAGACTGATCAAAATTTCTGG
This sequence comes from Macroglossus sobrinus, assembly GCA_004027375.1. Lineage (NCBI taxonomy): Eukaryota > Metazoa > Chordata > Mammalia > Chiroptera > Pteropodidae > Macroglossus > Macroglossus sobrinus. Next base: position 336,160 of record PVKZ01001056.1, on the reverse strand, counting down.
AAGTATGTAGCCCCTCTTTTCCAAAGTCTCCTAACCAATCTTTAACAGCAACACACTAAAAATCAATTGTACAGTAGAAAAGTATCCTGTGCCAGAAAAAAAAAAAAGCAGTTATATAGCATTATTTCATAGTTAACTTCATCCTGTATATATTATTAGGCATACAACATGATGGCTATGTTCAACACTCATTAAATTATTCTGCCATAATTATTGATTACCAGAAATAAAGAATCAGTGCATACAAACATCAGACATCTTTAACTTTTAACAGTACAAAAACAATTTTTAAGTCATTAAGCAAAAAATTATAGGCTTTGGGTATTTATATAATTAATTGTATCTTTAAAAATATGTAAAGCCTAAAGATCATGGAACAGCATAAAAGAAATCTGAGAACTGCAGAAGAAATCAAATATTTAAAGGTGAAGTAAAATTAATGATCAGTCTACACAATAATACAAAACACTACCTTAGATTTTTATGTGAATTAACCAATTTACTTCTCAAAGCAACCCTTTGACCTTATTCTTATTTTCTCCATGTTAGTAATGAAACATAAGGTTATGTTGAGACAGTGTGTGTTAGGAGAGATTATATCCAACTTTGGTCTTGCTATTTTGGGTTTAGGCACAAGGCTGAATTGCTTCATAGATAAAATGAGATTCTGTGCCCAGGAGACTTGAATTTATCTTTCAGTTCTAAAAAACTACCTTATGAACTTAGTAAAAATACATCATCTGATTTAAGCATTTCTTCTGCTTGATTCAGACTTCATGGATAGTACCTCAGTTTTAAAAAATCCGTAACATGATAGTAGTGATAATACCTCAGAGGGTTGATTGGAAAGGTAATGAGTATTATAATGAGTTAATGCAGATAAATATTTAGAGCAATGCTTAGTCTACAACAAGCACTCAATAAATTTGAACTAATATTATTTGTGATAAAATATCGGAATTTAAAGATTCTTATATTATTCTGTAATTTTTAAAAGATACTATATTACACATTATCCATCAACTGTGCTCTTGTTATTAACAATAACAGTAAACAATTGTTAATTATAAATTCTTAAAATAATCTTAACATTTAAGTATTATGATATTATCCATTACCATCATTCAATAATATGTGATTGTTTAGACTTGATTTTACTTAGCACTTAGAACATTGTTTATTCCAAGAATTATATCTTTACTCAAATGAGTTTTACTTTTTTCTCCTCAACATTCATTTGAGATGCCTGATTTAGAAAACTCACAGACATTTTATTTATAATTAATCTAAAATTCTTTTTGATAGCAAACTTCTCCACAATTTGATTTCACAATATTTTTATGTTGCTTTTATTCACTTCTGTTAGCATCTGTCTTTCCCAGCCTTTCACAGCTGGACCTCTAATAAAAATTCAGTCCCTCCTAATTTTCTAATTGACTTTTGATCAGATTAGAAAGTAGTAAATATAAATGCCTCAGATGCCCATGTGACAATGTTAGACAGCTAAAAATAGCCTGTAATTACCTTATCAAGACTGAATTTGGTAGCAAATAAAACTTTTAAATATCAATTGTCTCTAAACAAGTAACCTTCTAATATTGTTCCTTGTATACTTACTAAAAAGTTTTTAAAAATTATACACGTTGTCAAATATTTGTAAATTGGGAACTAAAAAGCTTTAATCTCAAGTTTAAATAGTATGACTGTAGTTTCTTCCATTGTGTGAATATTGCCATTTAAAACTAAAACTATTATGTCACTCTTGTAAATGTAACCATTGGAAATAAAATATATTAATCATTTAAATATAAAATCATTCATTTAAAAGCATAAATAAGAAATAATATAAATTTATCATTGTTCCCTTTTCTTCTTAAACTCACATTTCAATTCCATTCTCTGAGTTTAGAATTTACCCATCGGATAATACATTTATGGTTGAAAGTGTTTTATTTAGCACTCTGTTATACTCTATTCATCAAAAATATGTATGTCTTTTAATTGATTTTAAAATTTTTATTTATTATAGGCTTAGTTTTAAATTTTGAATTATATTTTTATTATGATTATTAATTCATCCTTATTATAATAACATAAATATATGTTGCTTACATTTATAATAGTTAAAAATATGCAAAGTTAGAAGATAATATAACTTCAAGTGTAAAGGATTATGTTTTGTTTTTAAATTAGATTATGTATCTATAGATGAATATTACCACTGAAATAAGAGATTATGTGGCTCATTTCTATTTTTGTTCTACAGATATATTTGTGGGAAAAAATGTTTGTATAAATAGATAAGTTGACAGAAATGAAATAAATTTTTGTATAACAATGTTACAGATCCTTGAATTCCTTTTGAATGATATTCTAAAAGCCATATGGTGATATTTTAATTTATCAATGTACAACTCAGTTCTTTTTTTATTTTTAAAAGTTTGGAAAGTACTTGATTTATAAAAAAATCTGTTACTTGGCTCCTTTCTCAACTATTTAGAAGTAGCCAAAATGCCTAATTAAATTATTATTAGCTGATACATCTATTATCCTTTTAGTTAAAATACCAAAAAGGGCTAGGCAAATAGAAATCTTATTAATATATATTGAGTATAATTTTTTTGAGAATACTTTTTTATATTAACATAGGCTTTAAACATATTTTATTGAAATATTATATCTGCAGATTTAATTGATTCTACCTATAAAATAATGTCTATCTTACAGTTTAAATGGCAAAGGCATTTCTCCTAGACAATCTACTACATCAGACTGTTTTCTCAAGAAAAATATGACTTTGGGTTTTGATATAAATAAATTTCTGAAAACCACTTGACTTCTGAATTTTAATTCTAAGATGGATGGATGAATGGCCAGCTCAATAAAGGCACAGAGAGAGCCTTACCATGAATTTTTATGCCTGGATGAAAAGAGGCAATGCTTTTTTTAATATTTCTTATCAATGCTTTGCATTGATCTCATGAATATCTATCTTTTTAGCAATAAAGCATTTTTTGACAATAACTGGAAAGAAGCAGTGTAGATTAAGATTGTAATTTAATTAAATGAAAATTTTCACATTCCTTAAGGTCCACTCCACAAAATATGTTAAATTCAGAAAATTCCACCACTAGTCAAATGCATCATTTCTAAAGTCATGTTTCAATTATTAAGATGGCAATGATAGGAAACTCTATATACATTTTTTTTCCTACTTTGTCTATAATAGGTTGCTGATACCAATACTTTGAATTTTTCCCAATATTCTTCAAATATTACATAGTAATATTTGAAATTAACAAAAGGTAGAGATGGATAGTTGTGAAAGGACAGTTTGCTAAGAAAAACAGGCTGGCCACTTTCTCAAACTGCTTTTTAGGCAGATAAGTTTTAAGAAAGAGTGCACATGTGTTTGAGGTTTAAAATTTGATTCTGTTAAACTATGCATGCCCATATATACACTGTAAAATTTTTTTGAGCCCCAGAGGTTGTATATATCAGCTTGAGACTGCAATTTTAAAGCAGAGATCCCAAATGGTGTATATGGGAGCCAGGCAGGTAATGTAACATAACAGCGTTAAGTCTTCATGGACATAGTAACTGTATTAAGCACATAAGTAGGGACTCTGGTAAATTCAAGAGAAGATGCCCTAATAGAATAATCCAGATCATTTGCTATTCAGAAATATAAACCTAATTTTACAATTCAGTTTTTCAAAGTTAGAATTCCAGGGTTTTTTTTTTCCCTCCCTAATGTTAAATATTTTAATTTCTAAATGTTGGTAACTCATTTATTATTTGCTAAAACCACTGCATAGGCTAATTGAAACATATCTGTAGGCAAAATTTGTCTGTGTTATCTATTTCTCTGCTATTATCTTTTCTCATCACGTTCTCTACCATTTACCAGAGTTTATACTTTGATTATTCTTATTACCATTCCAGTACATTGCTGAGATTAGAAACTGATTTTGCTAGAGCATTAACACCTGATGTTGGGATAGCTTGCTTCTACTTTCTCTTCACTTTTGTTGGAATCTACACATGAATGCACAGATCACTTGGGATAATGCATTTTCAGGCATGTGTCTGAATAGTAACACTCTGTGTCAGATCCTTTGCTACTTTCTACCACATATTAAGTTGGACCATTTGTTTCTATTTAATGCCACACAGGATTTCAAAAAAATGTCTGAGCTTGATTTGCTTTTGCAAGTGCTATGCAGTCAACCATCCAGTGGCTTGCAAATAGTCCAGCCTCTCTATAGGCATATTAGCTTTCTCAATACACTCTATCAGTAACTACCTCTCCAACCCCCTTTTTTTCTGTTTCCAGCTGGCCCTGTTGCTGTGGAAACCAAAATCTATCTGCTTAGTCAGCACCTACTTAAAAATGCCGATTTCTTCGTATTTCTGTTCCCGGCATCCTGTGCATGTGCTCTGCTAATTGCCTCCTGCGCACTTTGTCATTCACCAGTGGGGAGTGAACTCTCCCTTGAAATTCTTCTTGCATTCTTACTACTTGTCAAAATTGTATTCATTTTTCATTACTTAATTTCTGCTTTATGCACTCCACTGACTATTTTTTCTTTTTTTCCCCCTCTGCTTGAATACTTCAACCCAATTCCAGTTCTTTCTTTTCTTAAAATCTATATCATTAAGTTTACATTACAAAAACAATTATATTTTCTTGAATTATTACTATGATTATATTTTAAATTTATCAGAAGCCAGTCATATAATTTGACTTTAAGAAATTGCTTTTAAAGTTATCAGTGACTGGCCTACAATAAGTGAATGCCTATTGTTTAATTCATCCTGGAATCATGAATAAATGCTAAGGGAGTAAACATAATATCTTAAGTGGTATAGTTAGAACTCAACGCCTGTTTTTTTTTTAAAAAAAAACTACATCAATGTATAAATTTTCTAAAGTAATTAGAATTTAATTATTAATTAATTAATTTTAAATTATTTTTCTGTCTTTTGTAGTAATTGTTTTCTTTCTACCTTTCTCTGAAATTATTAGTTTGTATATTTCTTTTCAATCACAACATTTGATACTTTAAATCACATCTTAAATGTCATTCAGCAACTTAGCAACTTAGGAGAAATGAAAAAAGCAAACTCATTACTCAAGAGAGAAAAGTTATGAAGTGGTCAAAAAATAAAAAAAAAATCTTTAAATCTCTAATATTTACCAATTCTATAAAAGGCTCTTTTCAGGAAGGAAGCTTTCACAAAAAGTGTGTATCAGAACAGTAAACTTTAGTTCCTTCAGTGTTAAGGAGAGATAAGTTTCAGTATGCTTTGGAATAAATTCAATCTAATCTATGTTTCTTTATATACTTTTTACTTCTTTTTGACCATCAAATTCCTTTCTGAGCTCTCACTAGTCTTTTATTCTCATTCTTATAATATCACTGAGATTTTTCTGATTTTATATTCTCATTGAGGAGTTTTGGGAAAGAGTCAATGCATACTGAGGTAACAGTGATGAGTGACATTGTCTTTAAACGTGTTTTACATTTAATTTACATGCACAAGCAAACTTTTTGCTTAGTCTAACTTTAGTGTCCACTCCTTTACAGCCATGGTGAGCCCTCTAAGACAATACACAGAAATTAACCTACTTGCATATTCCTGCTACAGTTAAATTCAGAATTATGTAATTATCAAATTTGATGGATACAATTATTTTAGTGCATAAAATCTTGTGAAGGTAATTGGAATTGGAACTTCTTTGAGCTGCAGGGAAGATGGCTTGAGGATGTCCATTGTCTTTACAAATTCTGTTCATGATTACAGTAAACTAATCAGTTATAATAAGTACATTAGCACTTCTATCCTCTATGGACCCTTCTACGAATGGCAGACTCGTATCTAGGTTCTACTCCTTGGCTTCAGAGTTCCAAATACAGTTCATTTCTTAATATATAATTTAGCATCTGTTAGGTGAATTTGTGTTAACTATAAAATTCACTTTATTATTAATATCAAAAACTTTTTGGACTCACATTATCTTTCACTCAGATTATTCTCTCCAGTATGCTTACACTTGATATCGTGATCTGCTCATGACTAATATTCTGACCAGATAATTTTTGGATGTCAACGTTTTAAATTTCCTTTAATGAAACAAGTTTTATGTTACAGAAAAGTATTTCCCATGTGAAAGCTTACATAAGCATATTCTGCATCTGTACATCAATGGCTCTCTGGTTTAAATTGAAAGCACAGATTTTTGGAAAATGTAATACAAGCTTAAGCCATAAAGAAGTTGAATGGCTGGACCATAATGGATCAGTAATGAGTCGTTAGTGACTGAGGTGAAGGAAAAATTGCTGTAAAGTAATAAATGGCTTTTCAGCACATGTGACATTCGGCAAGAACCAAATGTCAATGGGAATCCAGGTGCCAAGGCTTCCTGTGAGTTTACAAACTATTCAGAAGAACACAAACAATTTATATCTTATAGTAGAGAATAAAACTAAATGTTTAAATTCCCAATTCTCATTAAGCCTAAGCTACTTAGGTGGTAGAGAGAACAGTATAAACAATTAAGAAAATTGTGTAGCATACTGATTACTTGCAGCTCTTTTTAAAGTCAGACGTATAATCATATTCTAAAAGAGTTGCCAACAATGCTCCTTATTTTTTTTGAAACTGGTTCTCTTTTCTGAAAGCTTAAGCAGAGACTTTAAATTGTGAAACTGGAGCAAAATTCTGGAGGGTCCTGCTGAGTCAAGCATTACCTTTTATTTTCTGGACAGTAAAATGGTCTGAAGTATCCAAGAGAAAGAGATGGAAGACATAGCCTGGGAAGGCAGAGAGGCAAACTCAGGACCCAGAGAAGTAACTATTTATTATCCAGGAAGTATTTAGATATTTAAATTACCAGTATTGGCTTATCATAGCATAATAGGTGAACGCCACCCTGATTGAATGAATATCTTCAGCAAGATGAAAACTTTGCCTAACAAAGAATTTGCTATTTACAGATGATGGTACATGATGATGTTGCCAAATGTCCTCATTGGAGTCTGATGTATTTTATTTTCAATAGATATTTCTTGTTCTGTTCACAGATTAAAACATAAAAGATCAGTCAAGTTATGTGACAATTTACAGAGCCAGAAAATGGCAGGGCAGGACTTTAGCACATACAATATTTTTTTACACCTAGTGCTTATTAAACTATATCTGTTGGTAAATAAAAGCATCCCCCAACACACACCTGCACCTTGCCTCTCTCAACTGAACCTGGTATAAGGGCTCCAAGTCAAAGTGAAACCTTGGGAAGGAGTGCAGGTCTGTTCAGCATAGGGGAACAGAAGGGAAAAAGCAAATCTTTGGAAATCCTTGTAATATTTTGTTTTTTATAATTCTGGGAAAAAAATTTTAGATATATTATCCAAGAAAATACTTTGCATGAAATATATTTAAATAAGGCTTGGTTATGACAGATTGTTTAGGAAAAAATAGGTGTTCTGGAGGGAGAGGCTCTCTAGTGAATGTGAAGGCAAGCCCTATCTGAGTCACTAGGGGGAACTGTGAGGTCAGACACAGAACCAGACTGCCTTCACGTGAGTCATAACTACACCCTTCACTAGGTGTGGGGACATTGAGCACACAACTGATCTCTCTGGACCTCAGTTCACTCATCTATAGTATAAAAATATTTTTCTTTATTTGGTTGCTGTGAAAATTTTGTGAGATGGTTTCTATTTAGAGCTTAGCACAATGACTGGCAAAAAATAGGCACCTAATAAATGTTAGTCCTTATTATTGCTATTTTTATATAAAAAAAGGAAAAGAGAAATTCTTATGCCTTAACAGCTGCTATAGAACTTTTTGTAGAGTGGATATTTGGTAAATGTTTGTTGAATGAGTGACCAAAAAGTGATATATGAAAGTATTTTATTTCTTGACTTTTTTTCTGTTTGTAGTGTGATTTCCACTCATACAAATTATCCATTAGAGTCAGGGTTACATGATTTATTTTTTTCCCCTGTAGATGCATATTTCTAGAGTTCTTTACATAGTAGTATCTTCTTTACTAGAAGATAATAGGTTACAAGACTGTGGCAGACTAGAAATAATAATAATTTTATAAATGATAAATTCTAAATTTGCTTCACTTATATAGGTAAACTATAAAGTATATAATCAAATGTAAAGTAATGCAACATGCCTCTGTAGTATGACAGAGTATAAATAAGATAAAAGCAAAGTTATGTTATAGCATGCAGTAATATTTAATATTTATTATATGCTATACACATCAACAAGACCTATGGGGTAATATGAATTATAAGAACATTATCTCAATACTTAAGAGTATCCTTCTAAGTTACAAGATAAAAATTTTTATTTATTTACTCATTTATGTGTGCATTCATTCAATTAATCAACCAACTTTTATTAGATGCTCGTAATGTGCCATGCACACTCTTGGTGCAGTGTTCTTTCAAGATAGTCCTAGTCCTGTGGAGGATATAACAGATAAGTAATTAATTAAATTTCATTGTGTTACGTATCATAAGAGAGGTGAAAATACATGACACAGAATGTGATAGATCATTAGGCCAAATAAAATGTAATGAATACAATCTGGTAGGAGTTCACAGACTAGACAGTTAAAGTCTTAAAAGATGTTTCTGAGGTCTAACCAATGCATTACAGTGAATTATATTAATCGCAGGTCAGCTGGAAACAGTAATCTTCCTGGAGGAAATGGATCTAAAATAGATCTTAAAGTATAGTATTATTTGTTGAAGTAGAAGGGAAGGAATAGACCATTTGATATCTTAACCCAGCTGTTTTACGTTCAACTGTCTGTTATGACTGTCTACTCACCAAGTGAGCTCTGCATGTCCTCTACTTTGTACCATGAGTCATAGACTCTTTGTGGGAAGGTTCTTCAATGTTATTTAAATGAACTTTTCAGCATTTATTGTCTAGATGGTATCCTTGACATTTGGTCTCTATATTGGTCTTCTTCCCTTACCTGAACACTCCTAGGTTGCTCCTTTTCTGCTTCTTTTATATTTATATTTAGAAAGTGTCTCTCTTCTAAGCTCACCATTTCTTAATTTCCTTCATTTGATACCCTTTTCACTAGACAGTTCTTCAAAAATTTTAAATATCACTGTTGTATTCAAAGTCCTCTCTTTTAAGACCAAGCAGTCACAATTTCTACAACTATATTCACATGGTATAGATTGTTGACCTTTGGGGGATGATAAATAAAGGTACTAGTAATATGTTTCTCTAGCAGCAAGGGTGGATTGGAGACTCCTCATAAGACCTTGGGGTGTCTTACCACATTTGCTAATGGCTTTTCTTTTTTTTTAGAATAAAGTGTGTGTAGTGGCTGTTTTTTTCCCCAGTTTTTTTTTTTATTCACACTATTTTTCATAATCCCTGTTTTAATTCTCCATTTCCTGTTACAATTAATTGTCACTTTGAGGTAAATTGTCAATCTTTTCTTAATGTAGTTACGGTGATATTATATTTTAACCTTAGTAGTTGGTTTACCTGCAATAAAAGGGCTTAAACTCAGCTGTGTCTGTGTTACCTCCCTGGACCTCTATTTCCTATTCTGTAAAATGAGGGGTCCTGATTAGATGAATTCTCAAGTCTGCCTTAGTTCTAAAATTCTTATTCTGTGTATTTATTATCCCATTGGAACAACTGGAGACATCAGAGATAACTATTCTTTTTGCTGACTATATAATATCAATATTACATAACAACAATAAAGACAAAACAACAATAAAGATAATTTCTAGCTAAAGCAGTTCTTGATCTTTGTTCCTGGCTGAGGTTCAGTAGAGTGTGTGCAATTTATACCTGCAAAAAAAAAATAGTAAGAGGAGGAGGAAGGCCAACACAACCTTGTGATGAGGAGCATGGCAATTGTTCTTCTCACATAAAAGAGAAAAATAAGTACTAATAAACACTACTTCACAGAGTAATAGAAACCAAAAGAAAAAGAAAAAAAAAAATGAGGACCATTGGTAAATAATAGGGCAATGCTACTATCTCTTGCCATTCTTTATTCCTTTCATGACACGAATGTAGTTTCATAAATTACTTTCTAAAGCTGAAAGTGTTTTTCTTTGAAAAGAGATTCATCATCTATGATTCCGATTCCCTCTACTTAAATGAATGAAATCAATTGCATACACTGTAATAATGCTGAATAAAAATTACCTTTTGAGACCATAACCTTTTCCAAATAGCATAATAATTGAAATGCTACTCTGCTACATGACAACTGTGAGAATCTTACTTTCCCTTCTATTCTCTATGAGACCTCAAAGTTTTGCAGTGAGACAATGAATAAATAAGCTTAATACCTGCAGCTTCATCTTTTTTCCTCTGAAGGCCAAGTTATCTCAGTCGTGCAAATCCTCAGGAATAATATGCTGTGATGTTATCTGGTGATTATAAAATTATTAATTATATATTTCTTCCAAGAATTATAATAAAAGACTATAAATAAATAAGATTATAAATAGAAGTACATACTGCATAAATAATACATACATATGTATGTGTGCATACATATTCACAAATACCGAAAGCATGTACACTTTTAGTTTAGGTAGTATACAGTACTTTTCTGAGTGCTCATTTAATCTTCACAATTCAAAATGAGCTTATGGAGTATTATTATTACTATTTTATAGATGAAAAATATGAGGCATGGAAGAATGAAGTGATTTGGCCAACGTCACAGAGTAAAGTGAGGAAGGGAGCAGTGTGACTCCAGAGATATTCTTCTTATGCCATTGTTCAACTTTATTTTGCCACATAGATGTATTACATAAATCTAAATATTGAATATCTACATCCTATTTTGTATATCTCTACTATAAAATTAATAAAGTTACCAAACCTAGTGTTGATTTAGTAATGTTACATTGACTCATTGAAACTTGGGTGGTAATAAAGTGTGGAAATGGTGAAAGAAACTAGTTCCCACTAAAACTTAAAACCTGAAGTTTAAAACTGAAAATTAACAATACCATTTTTCTTCTCAAATACATTACTCCTTACTATGCTTTAATGTGTAGACAGAAGTAAGGAATGATGTGTTACCAAGGATATTTTTAATTTAAATAACAGACATATCTATGGGGTCCAGTAGAGGATAAAACACAATTTATAATTCTCCTCACAAATCATATTAAGTCTTCTTTCATTATTTTTAGAAGGAGGTGGAGGGCCTGAGAGGGAAGCAGAAGGAAGAGTTACATCATTCAAAAGGAAGAGAGGAATAAAGGAAAGTGACCCTGTAAATCTTTTCTCACAGTTAGTCATCTCAAATGGGATTAGTCATTTAGATCCTTGTTGTATTAAGAATACAAACAGGTGCTAGCAAAATTTAAGTGTTATATCATCCAGAAGGACTCAATATTTTGTCTTCAATCAGTTATTTTATTATCTTAACAATTATCCTTCAAGGGCCCCAGAAAAGGGGTGGCTAATTGCGAGTAAAAACTCTTAGATATCCTGTACCCTGGTATAAGCCCATCTCTATGCTATTTTATTTCAACAGATACTAGGTATACACTCCAGAACACTTAAAAATATAATCTTTGGCAGTGAACCCCCAATAATGGGATTTTTGTTATCTCTTTAGATGATTATAATGTCCATTCAAAGCATTTATGTTTTCTGACTTTAGTTAGATGTTATAACCCCATTTTAGCAGCTAGGATGCAAAGTCAAGAAATCGGTTTACTATGTCTATGAGTTTTTGTTCATCTTATTCATTTATTGCTTTTAGTTTTATATTTTATATATGAGTGAAATCATATGAGTCTTGATTTCTTTCTGTCCGACTTATTTTGCTTAGCATGATTATCTCAAGATCATTCATGTTGTCACAGATGACAATATTTCATCTTTTCTTATGACTGAGTAATATTCAATTGTATATATGTACCACATCTTTTTTATCCAATCATCTATTAAAGGACACTTCAATTGTTTCCATGTCTTGGCCATAGTGAATAATGCTTCAGTAAACATTGGGGTGCATATATCTTTAAGGATAAATGTTCTCAAATTTCAGGGGAAAATACCCAGAAGAAGGATTGTTGGATCATGTGGTAATTCTATTCTTAATTTTTTTAGGAACCTCCATAATGTTTTCAATAGCAACAATGCCAATTTACATTCCCACTAGTAGCGTATGAGGGTTCCTTTTACCTCATATCCTCTCCAGCAGTTTATGGGTTACCAGAGAGAATGAGGAAGGTGGTAGATAAGGGCAAATAAGGTCAAATATATGATGACAGAAGGAGATTTGACTTTGGCTGGTGAGCACAGAATGCAATATACAGATGATGTATTATTGAATCGTACTCTTAAATCGTACTCTATACATTTTATAAATTTAATGTCACCTCAATAAATTTAATTTTAAAAAAAGAAATGGGTTTACTGAGGAGAAAAACAGAAGACTTTGAAGGAAATAGTGTGCATTTCCATGTACGTGGCTCATATGACATTACAGAATCTCAATCCTGCTTATATCTTTAATATCATTCTAAGTGCTTCTCCTGCTCCTTTACTATTGCCCAATCACTTTTAATCTCAATTCCTCAAATGTGCTAAGTACTTCCGTGTCTTCAGGACTTCACACATATTAGTCCCAATGGCTAGAAAGTACTTTTTACTTCTCTTTACTTGACTAGTGCAATACTTTTGGTGGAATTTTATTATGTCAAGTTAGCTAAGAGGGATGCACGTTACCCAGAATTCTCTTCCCTGTGTGGCTCTAAATTAGAAGCAAGAGATATTTGGCAGGAGATTTGAAACGCAGAAGAGGAGCAGCAGAGATATATTTTTTTCCCAGTCAGACATTCGGTGCAAGGGAAATATGTGCAGGTGCTGTTGTAGTTCATACAGGTTTTTTCCTCTCAGCTGGCTCACCTTAGCAAGGAGCAGCAGTAAGGCCTATAACTCTTTCAGAAACTGCCAGTTCCTCCTTGAGCTTCTCAACTTCTCTACTAGGTGCATGTTTATGTTAATTTAATGACAAGGGTTCCAGTTTTTCCAGAAAGTAACTTGAATTATCGAAGTTGGCAGCTTAAAGGTAATGAGAAACTGATGCAAGGTCCAGTCCATTCTGATCTGTTCCAGTACATTTTTATTCTCTCCACTTTACATTTATCTTCTCATCTTCCAATATCAGATGCAAAAATGAAAGCCTTACATAGGCTTAATCAGCTCCCACATTGTATGTACTCAAATCTCTATATGAAATCCCTGGTATATTCCAGTGATTCTGTTTTTTCAATCAAACAGTGATTTATCTAGTTTCTATTCTTTCAGGCTTCAACTTAAATATCCCTCCCTAAGGAGTCTTCTCAGATGTTGTTACCCAGAATAAGCCTCTCCTTACTTCTCCAGTTACTCTCTATCTCATCATCTAGTATATTCCTTTCCAAGCACTTATCATCATTTATACTAATTTTATTAAGCTTCCTTGCTATTTTTATTGTCTTTCTCATTACTGTGTATACTCTATAGGAGATGGAATTATTTCTGAGATAGGTTAATTTGTCTCCTCTATGGAGAAGAAGATGATGAAAAGAAAGAAAGAATCAAAATAAGAGATTCCTCATTCAATCAAAGAAACAGAATTACCAAGAGTGATACGTAAGGGATTTCTTATAGCGGTTTGAGCTGACACAATGTGGAAGCTGTTTAAGCCTATGAAAGGTTTCCTTCTAAGCATCTGGTGCTGGAGGCTGAAGTCAGCAGTGCAGGAAGTTAGGAAGTTAAGATGAATGTGAGGTGGGGAGACCAGGAACAAAGTGAAAAAAGGTGAGAATGAGCTGAAACTTGCATCAGTTTCACATTCTTCATTTCTTGTGACCAGAAGAATGATGATGCTTCAACAGATTAAAGATGAACAGGCTTTAGTGAGCTAATCATTTTGAAGTTTTCAATTCAGAAGGAAATTTCTGGATAAAAGTTGGGATTGGTGATATAAGATGGTGTTGTTTTTAAAAGCCATACTAGTAGTTGAGGCTCTCCAGGCAGATTGTTAAATTGAGTTAGGAAGTCCAAGGAATCCTTAAATATTTACAATGTAGAAAGACGAGTAAAAATATGAAGCTTAAGAGATCAAAAAATTTTTCATGCTTTGAATATAAAGTGAAATTGTTTCAGATCAGCAAACCACACAAGCATTAAGAGCAAACAAAAAAATTAACACCATCTTCTGAACAAGCAGCTTCAGAACACTATGAGTATTTAACATCCTTTCTCTTTTTCTTTTTTTCCCCCCAGCTCTTCTGCCCAAATACTCATTGTAATGTTCCAAACTCCCTTCAATAAGTTCAAATCTGAGTAGAAAAACTGCATTGCCTGTATCAATCGTTCTCAAACTGGGGCAATTTTGCCCCTGAGAGTAAACTTGGTGATGCTTGGGGATATTTTTTATTGCTACTGGCATCTGGTGGCTAGAGTTCAGGATGCTGCTAAGCAACCTACAATGCACAGGACAGCAGTCCCCGTTCCCCCAAAACATCCATCCCCAAAAGGTTGATAATGCTGAGGTTGAGAATCACTGGTCTAGAGAGAAACATTTTGCAAATAATTGTTTTTAAACACAATTTGCACAAATTTCATAGAGTTTTAATAGATTTTGTACATATACATGATTATACATATACATACACATAAACAACTACATGGTCAAACTGGTTGATTAAAAAAGAATAAATAGATTTATTTGTTTCAGTATTCTTGAGAACCTTAAATATATTAATGGACATTTTAAATCTCTTAATGGCATTCTACATTCCTTGTTTCCCAAACTTAATTGACCTTGTAGCCTATTTCTGATGAAGCATGTTGAGAAATTAATGTTCTGCAAGAAAACATTAGGAAACACTATTTTGGAGTCTGGGAACTAAATCTTCAAACACAAGGAATACAATAATATGAGTATTGTCTCCTAAAAAGTTTACTAAAATATGAGCATACAGAGCTGTCATTTAATTTCAGATCTCTTTGGTCTATTAATCCAAGACTAGAAGTAATCAGTTTTGCAGGGTTTAACTTGGGGTCTAGTTATTAATAAGATCCTGATAAATAAAGACATTTAACTTTAAGAATGTATTAAAATTTTTAAATAATGCCTATGCTAAACATTTTTGTAAAAAATTAAAATAAGAAATAAGTAATGTAAAACTTGCAAACCAAACCAGTGCATTTGAACCAAGTATAGTAATTATTTCTAAAAATATATTAAGTAAACTAATCTATTATTGATTGATTGATTGATTTCTATGATGACATTGATTAATAAAATCCAATCAGTTTCAGCTGTACATTTTAACAGTAAGGTATATATATATATATATATATATATATATATATATATATATATATATATTTACACTGTGTGTTCACCTCTCATAGTTAGATTTCTTTCTGTCACCACATATTGGACTCCTTTTCCCTGTTTACTTCCCTCTTTCCTCCTCCCTCCTACCTAAAGTAATCTATTAAAAATAAAAAAAAAAGTTTAAGATTATACTAAGAAATAATATTCAAACTACAAACTATGTAGTATAAAAATCATACTTAAAATTGTATGTGTTTTGTTTACGGGACATCTCCATAAACATACGTCAAACTTAATCACTGGACAAAATCACTAACCACACTTCAATATATACAATCATTTATTGGTTATATTAGCTTTAGGTGTAAGTTATAGTGATTTGACATTTTTGTACTTTACAATGTGATCACCCCACTAATTATAGTAATGATCTGTCACCAAGTAAACTTATCACAATGTTATTGACTATATTCTTCTTCTTTTCATCCATCCCCCCACCCTCTCCATTCTGGTAATCATCCATTTGGTCTCCTTCTATGAGTCTGTTTTTGTTTTACTTTTCTATTTTTAATCTTTTTTTAGATTCCACATATAAGTGAAATTCTATATTTGTCTTTCTTTTGCCTGTTTTATTTCACTTAGCATAATAACTTCTAGATTTATCCATGTTTTGCAAATGGCAAGATCTCATTCTTTTTTAATTGCTTCATAAAATTTCATTGTATATAGACATCATATCTTCTTTACTCGTTTATCTATCAATAGACATCTAGGTTGATTCCACATCTTGGCTATTGTAAATAATGCTGCAATGAACATAAAGTGCATGTATCTTTTTAAAAAAATTTTTTTAAATAAATGACCAGAAGTGAAATTGTTGAGTTATATAGTATATCTTTTTTGAGATTTTTGAGGAAATGCCATACTGTTTTCTGTAGTCGCTGCAGCAATTTTCAGTCCCAACAAATACAGCACAATGGTTCCCTTTTCTTCACATCCTCACCTACATATTGTTGTTGACTATTTGATAATAGTCATTTTGATAGGTGTGAGGTGGTATCTCATTGTGGTCCAGTTTAATTTTTGGAGGAGAGGCACATATCTGTCCAGTTTTCTCAATACAACTTGTTGAAGAGACTGTCATTACTCCAGTATATATTTTTACCTTCTTTGTCATAGATTAGTTGCCCATATAAGTGAGGGTTTATTTCTGGGCTCTCTATTCTGTTCCCAAATATGTGTCTGGTTTTGTGCCAGTACTATAATGTTTTGACTACTATACTTTGTAGTATAGTTTGAAATCAGAAAGCATGATTTCATATTTCCAACTTTGTTCTTTCTCAAGATTGCTTTGGCTGTTGGAGTTATATATTACAATTATTTTTTCTGGTTCTGAGATGAATGATATTGCTATTTTGATAGAAATTGTATTGAATCCGATAATTGCTTTAGGTAGTAGTATAATTCTTCATTTCAGTCCATGGGCATGATCTACTCTTCCACTTACTTCTGTCTTCTTCAATTTCTTTTTTCAATGTCTTATAGTTTTCAGAATACAGGTTTTTCAACTTCTTGGTTAAGTTTATTTCTTGGTATTTTTTATGCAGTTGCAAATGAGATTGTTTTCTTCATTTCTCCTGTTTCTTCATTACTAATGTGTAGTTATGTGATAGATTTCTATATATTATTTTTATGTACTGACATTTTACTAATTTTTTTACTAACTCTATTAACTTTTTTGTGTGTGAATTCTTTAGGATTTTCAATATAAAGTATCATGTCATCTACATATAGTGAGAGTTTTACTTCTTTCTTTTCTATTTGTATACCTTTTATTTCTTTTTCGTGTCTGATTGTTTTGGCTAGAACATTCAGTACTATGTTGAATAATAATGATGAGAGTGGGTAGCCTTATCTTTTTCCTGATCTTAGAGAAAAAAATTTAGATGTTCACCATTGAGTATGATATTAATTGTGGGCTCAATGTATCTGGATTCACTTTGACATCAGTGGAAAAGCAGAAATAGATTAAAATGGACTTTTGTGCTGTGATTGCAGCCCCACATTGTTGCCATTACTTTTTAAAATCAGGACATTTTATTTATCAAATGACGCTGTCTCTTAGACCTTATTTCTACTTGGAAAAGAAGTGTAAGATCATTGAATGACAAGTATATCAGTAAATATGGAGAATTTTTTTTTGTATGAAGTCTAAATTATTCTGATAATTTTGTGGTATAAATTTAAAGAAGAAAACAAAATTGGGAAAGAATCCAGAGAGTATAGCCATGAATGATGCTAATACTAACTGGCCTAGAAAGCAAGATATATAAATAAGGCTTTAAAAAGATGGTTAGCTTATAAAAGAGAATCCTGAGGAATGAGTTTCGAAAATTCTATTTGAGCCGAAAAACAGAATATATAAAAGAGTACTTAAATTGTGTCAAGAAAAAAGGTTAAACATAAAGATGAACTGTGTGATTATACACTTGAGTCATTTCTGAAGATAGTACTTTTATAGCATTTTGAGAGCAAGTGTCTAAACTCCTAAGCATGTTGAATTATATATAGTGCTACTTGGGTAAGAAGAAATTGTTATTTATTTTTATCTCTATACATACCTTTTTTGTGATTTTAATAAATACTTTTCTAAATATATATTGCCAAATGTGGTTAAATAAAAAATACATGCAGCAACATCAGAATAAAGGTATATCACAAGATTTTACTGGAATGAAAGTAGGCATTTGTGTGTATGAGGATAGAGTACCACTCATGGAGGAATTACTATAGTTCAGTTCTAGAACTCAGTAGTTTAGACTCTAGAACTTTATTTTAGATGTAGGAGAAGTAGTAACCTTTTAGACAGACTAAAGTTAATCTAAGCAAGGCCAATGTATAAAATCCTACTACCAATATATTAATTGACAACAGAATTTATACTTGTCATATATACAAGAGTTTTTATATTGGCCAGATCACACATTCTTTCTCAATAATTAGGGTTACGTGCAGAGCAAAACTATATTTTCATTTGATTATTATATAAAATTGTAATAAAGTGAATTAGTACACTAGGCAGATAAGCCAGTTTATTCTGTGGTAACATATTAAACTCAAATCTTTGTGGTTTTATATAAGAAGGGTTAATTTCTTTATTGAAGAGGTGGAAGGATAATAAATTGGTTCTCAAATATGCAGTTGAAAGTGACACATACTACTTTTGCTCACAACCGATTGGCCAGAATGAGTCATATTGCCTAATTGGAAGAGGGCTGACAAATGTGAAAATGCATACAAATATTTGATGAGTTGTAGATGACATCGTCCTGGTTAGACCAGTTGATTATTTAGTGGCATTGGTTAAGATAGGCTGCTATAACAATCCTTGTGGTTGTGTGGAAACTGTCAATGATCCAAACAGCTTAATTCTTCTTTTTTAAAAACCTGGAGTGAACATTTTTACATTCTACATTTTGTATAATTTGATATCTGACCATCTTATTTTCAATTGATGTAATCTATTTAATATGTTTACATTTTAAAACAATTCACAGTAAAATCAGCTCACTTGGTCCATTCTATTGCTTTAGGGTAACTCAATCACATCTGTGATTTTATTCCTTATACGTTGACTTTATTTTTAAACTCAATATAGGAGAGTAGGCGTGCAGGCAGATAAAATGAAGGATGAATTCATTAAATATTTTAATCAAAATTTTAACTAATCAATTACTATTTTGTTAAGGAAAAGTAGAGAATTTATGATAAAATATTTATATATTACATTGTCTAACAACTGGGTCATTTTAATTAAATTAATTCAATGTTTAAAATATATTTTAAAAACTTGTTAAATCTGTAAAAAAAATTGGTTATCTGTTTTCTTTATTTCATTGTTTTTAAGATACAGCTTATTAATACAATATTTTCTAAATATTATGATTTATTTTGTTAAAAAAACACATGAAATTTCAGAAAATATTATTTACAGTAGAAAATAATTAAAATTAACCCAAATATTTATCAAGAGAGAAACCTTTAATCCTATGATAGTTTATCCATAGAACTGTGTATGGTAGGATATTTGGAAAGAATGGGTTATATCTATATGAGTTGTTGAAGATAAATGTAAAATAGGTTGTTCAACAATAGAATATATAAATTATCCAATTATATTTAGGGGTCAAATAAGTTAATGTAATATATTAATACATGAATATGAAAAAAATCTGGTGAAATTGTCACCAAATTCTGTATCTAGTGGATATAATTTATTAACATATTCTGTAATATTTACACTTCATATAGAGAATAGACATTACCTTTGTGATAAGAAAAATCAATAAAGCTATATTTAAAAGGACAACTGATATATTTGATTAGAGAGAAATTAGGTAAAATGATAGTAAGTATATTATTTCTGAAGTAAACTTTAAGTCTTATAATTCAAAGTCAAAATATCTGTGAAACTTAACCAAATAAAATACCTTCTTGTCCTAGGATTGCACTCTATTTCCAATGTATTCGTTATATTATATAGCCCTGCATAACAAATTACCCCAAATCTTAGTATCTTAAATAATATTTATTATCTCTGTGGGTGAGAAATTGGGGAGCAGTTTGGATGGTTGATTCTGGCCAAGATGTCTGATGAAGTTTCAGATAAGCTGTGTGTGTGTGACTACAGTCTCATTTGAAGTTTTGATGGAATGGGAAGCAGATCTATTTCTAATCTCTCTCATGTGATTGTTGTCAGGCTAAAGTTTCTTATTGGTTGTTTTCCAAAGATTTCAATTTTTTTCCACATGGACCTCTCACAGGCTTCGATAATGTGCATATGTAATGGCAACATGCTTTTCCTAAAACAAGTTATTCTAGAGAGAGGACATACTCTAAGGTAGAGGCTTTTGTAACTGAAGTAACATACCAGAGTTTCTGATGTATGTTATTGATAATAATGTACTACATGTTACATTCAATTACTGTAATGAGTTATGGAATGTATTAAACTATTACAGTCAGGGTGAGTACTACACGAGCGTGTGAATAATAGGAGACAGAGATCGTTATGTCATCAGAACTACCCTAGAAACTGCCTACCACATACTCTTCATTCATCTCTCTTTCAACCCATAATATTTATTATCTCATAAACCAAATATAAACTGTTTTTTTTTGCTTATTGTTTCCCTCTACTAGATTATGAGTTACATGAAGGTAGAAACATTGCATACTTTATTTATCACTGATATCTAGAATACTACTTGGCTTATCATAAGTGCTAAGTAAATATCTTTTGAATGATTAAATGAACAAAGGATTAGTGAACCTATAGAGAACAGTTTGAGAAGTTTAAATTTAAAATTTATATTTATATAAATTCATATTTTCATCATTTTACTCAGTTACTTATTGTTTTATTCAAACACATATATTTTAATAAGAGTTCATTTTAGCATAGGTCAGTTCAGAAGGCTTTGTTTGTTCTCTTGAGAGAATGGAACAAAAGTGGTGGAGAAACCTATTAACTCCATGTTTGCAAATAGAAACATAAGAAATAACATTACATTGGGAAAATGTGAACAGATGATTTTATTGATAAAAAAGAGAAAATATGCACAAAATATTTTGAAAAAAACTATATTTTGTAGCTCCAATTTAAAATCTATTTTTGACAGAATAAGATAAAACCATCCTAATCTTTATTGGATTATGAATTTTCCATCAAAGAACAGTTATATTTCTAAATATCATTAAGCTCATTATAAAGTTGAAAAGAAATGTTGGAGAAAATTATAATTTACATTATAGTGGAAAAACTCTGAAAAGTCAGCATTATGAATAACTGCTGAAAATTCAAAATCTAAGTATCTGACTAAACACCTGTTTTAGGGAAAAATAGAAAGTGGGCTAAATAAAGAAGACACTGAGTGCTAAAAATTTAATTCTTCAAAGAATAAACTCTGAAATTATTTTAAACATTTTTTTGAAGAAGTGAAAATAAATTGATGATATTGGGACGAATGTAGTTTTATTCAGGTCTACTAAAGAGTGAATATGCTTAGTTGGGCAAACTGGCTTGTGTCTATTCTGTTTGTCTGTGTTCATGCTGTACTACTTCTTAAAATCATTTTAAATATTATATCTGATATTATCTTTTATTTTATATTTAATTGGAGGAAGTATTTCAGCTGTTTTTTTCTCCTTACATATTTGAACTTCTTCTTTCATGTTTGATCATGTCATACTTCCTATGTTTCTGGGCAGTTTTGTGATGATTTTCCTAGTGCTGCTTCTACTTAATATACAACAAGGCAGTTAAATGAAAGCTTAGCATTCAATCCTTTTCTGCAATTTTTACCTTTAAATCTTTTCTTCGCGTACAACGCTCACTCAAATATTCATCATAATGTCTTTCTTTTATGTATACTTCATTTTAACTTTTTTTTCCTTGAGGTATGCACCCAGTCAGTATCTAGCGTATATTTTTATATCTAGAATGTCATTCATATCTGGAATGTCATTCACTCACTACAAAAAATCATTAATTAGCTATTAGTGTAAATGCTGGCCTATGCTGGTTAGTAGGATACAAAGATGAACAGAATATAATCCCTGTACTTTGGAGGTCACAGAAATGTTACTAAAGGAGGAAAATAGTATATTGAGTATTACAAAGTTTAAGTACTGCAGGCACTGTGAGAGAATAGAGGAATACTTAACTCTGATAATGTCAGAGAAGGTATCTTGGATGAGGTAAATTCAATTTGAAAAGAGAAATAAGAAATTTCCAGGTAGAAAACAATACGTAGTAGTAGCTCTATTAAGAATCCTCCATTTAATTAATTAGGTTAACTGCCTCTCCAATTATCAGAACACAACCCCAAAGCTGGCTTGGAAAATGAGATTGCTTTCTACTGAAGCCCATGTGCTTTTCCTTCCATCAGTTGGATTGTATGTTTATTACATGCTGCATTTATTTTTTAAAGTTGTTTTCAGTTAAAATTTTATTATAATTTTATAATTAATGGCATCTTACATAAACAGATGAAGCAGAACAAAATAAAAGTTACCTATATAAAACCTTATTCATATGTTTTGAAAAGGGTTAAGATGAGTCTCTGAGTACATTGCTATCAATTTAAGTATATGATAATGCTAAAAGACATGGTAAAAAAAATTTAAAATATTTACTATAAGGTTTTTTTTTTTAACTCAGATTGCTTTTTAGTAGTTTCTTACTCTACTTCAAATCTCACAAATATTATTATATATTACAAATCATACAGTTTCAGTCAGTGGGCACATGGTAAAGAAATACACTCAATTCTATATCAAAATGTTTTTGTTTTAACATATAACAAATTGCTTAAAGTATAAATATATTTTATTAACTATTCTCTATCTACTGGGTTTTTTCAATGAACTGACTAGTAGGCATTTTGATTTTTTAGAAAAGAGGGTTTCTAAAAAATCAGAAAAAGTAGAAAAATTGTGGCCTGAAAAAGCCATTGTTGTAGAAGAAGATAAATAATGTTTTCCTATTCTTAATAATTATTTGTTTTGTCATTAGAATGTAAAACAACATTCAAGGCTAGGTTTGAAGTAAATATTTATTACTGCAAAGGAGAAAAAGGAATGCTGAGAAAGCATTTTATTGCTTTTTTACAAAAAAAAGACACCAACAACTTCTGTAGTAGTCACAAATGTACACAAAACATAAAAGTAATAAAAATTTTGTCATTATATACAAAAGTGTATTTCCTAATACTAGATTGCTGGAATAAAACTTATTATTTTACTAAATCAATTTATATGCTTGGCATTGTGCGAGTTACTCAGGTTATTCAAGAAGAGTTCCTCTCTTCTGAGAGGTAAGATCTAGTGGGAGGCATAACAGACAAAATTACAATTCTGTGCTATAAATGAGTTCTACAATTATAAGCACTACATCAGTGTATTAGTTTACTATTGCTGCTTTAACAAATTATCACAAATTTGGTGGCTTAAAAGAACACAAATTTACTCTCACCATCCTAAATTCCAGAAGTCCAGAAATGGGTAGAATTAAAGGACCCCTCTAACACTGATGTCAATTGTTAATAAACAAATATTTATTAAAACATTTTTATTTTCAGGTTTAAAATATGATACTACCTCTGTTCTTGTGGAATTTACAGCTCTTTAGCAGATGAGGCAGACATTAATAATATGATCATGAATATTGCAATTACAGCAGAGTAAGATTCATGAAGATAAATATCATAAGAATAGAGGGAAGACTTATTGCTGAGGGCCAAGGATGGTTTCCCTGCGAACATTAGACTAGGATATGAAGGAATAATAGAAAATAACCAGGTAGAGCAGAGGAAGCTTTTAAGACAGGAAGAAACATGTGAAAGACCCAGAGGTTCAGTTAGGTGATTAAAAGAAGAAAGAAACTAATAATAATGTAAGACCATGCTAGGTTTTTAAAAACGTTTTTGCTAAAAATTTGAAGCATTTTGAATAAGGATCTTGACCTGATTAGACTTACTTTGTGAACTAATTGTTTTCATAGAGATGGGCAAGGGTAAATGCAGAGGAACAGGTGACTAGAACTGCATTGCAATAGCTCAGAAAGGAGATTATAGTAGCTTGTTCTGGGGATAAGAATGTGGAGATAGAGAAAAGAGGATGGAGTCTAGCGATTTGTAAGAGGCAAGATCCCAAGAAATTGCTGCTGAATATGAAAGATGAGAAAATATAAAGTGTAAACAATGACTCTATCTTGAGAAAGTGAATATATGCTAATCCTGTTCAGAGTTAAGAACCACTTAGGGAGACTCAGCTTTGCTGGAAGAAAATGAGGAGTTACTTTTTGGATGAGTAGAGATGAAAGTCGATTTTCTCTGAATTATGAAGCATTTCTGATTCCTGGGGTGAAATTACAGTGGTAATCAAGTCAGAAGTAACAGGGGATTGGTAATGGCTTGGAATAGAGGATGTGAAGTGTCCTTTTTCCACTATTGAGTGGGGTTTTACTGGGGATGAGTTGAAGGATGGCGGGGAGCATTTCACACACAATGGTACTTAGGAATTTTAGATTTATGTAGCAAGAAACAAAGAGATATTAAACTTTTTCTATTTTCTGCTCTAACAGCACAGTTTTGGAAGTATACAAGGAAGACAAATTATTGAGACAACTAAAAACTTAGGAAATTTTGGTCTGAAATTGTAATATTATATTTAAATTTCCACAGTGGAAGGTATTAGAGTAATGGCAAGGCTTAAGTACTGACTGTAAATGAAAATAAATTAATATTTATTATTTGTCACTGGCTCTTTTTCCAGCTGTGTGACTTTAGGCAGGTGACATAAATACATGGCACTTATGTATCCTACCTGTAAAATGGAGATAACAACAGCTGTATCACAGGTATTTTGTAAGCTTTAAATTAATTAATATGTAAAATGTGTGGCAAATACTTGGAACATGTTGAATTCTGCATAAATATTATTTTTATTATAGGTAATACGTGGAATTTTTTCTCTATATTTATACTATAATTTATCCTGACTTCAGAAAAATTTTACCCTTAGCACTCAGCAGAATGAAATAGTACAACCAATTTTACTACATATTACCTTTGTAAATCTTTCTCCAAGGGATAAGAAAATACTAATACTATTCTTGTTAACAACTTAATAGCAGTTTCTCAATTGCACTAGAATTCCAATGGCTATAAGTAACAAAATGATCGTCTACCTGTAAGAAGCATTTATTTAGTAAATTTGCATAGGTACACATTATGGTCTCATAACTCAGCTTGTTACTTCTTATTGTTATTATAATGATTACAACTTAGATGCCACTTGACATTTTCAGTACTAAAAACTTATTTTTAAAGCAAGAGCACAATTAAGTTGACATTAAGTCACTAAGCTAACATTAAGCCTCTCCAAATATGAAAAGAGCTCTTTGTAAGTAAAAACAGAAAAAAGAAATACCACTTTTGAACAACTTACCACTTCCAAGTTATCTACTACATTGATGATCTCATTTAATTATCATAAGATACCTGTAAACTTGGCATTAAGCTGAGAAGCAAATGGCTGGAGACAAAAGACATTTGCCCAAAATCACAGGGCTACTAATCTGAGTGTCTATTTGGTTTCAACATTTGATTTAATTGTTACTATTTGTCTTTATTTATAGAATAATTGAGCTCTCTGTAGAGGAGGTTAGGTGTAATTTAGACAAAAGAAATTACTTCATTTTACAAAAGATCTTCCCGTTAACATCCGGGTATCATCAATTGTTCTTCAGGGAAATAAAGTGTTCTGTGTTGGTAACACATGGCATAAACACCCAGAGGCTTCATAGTAAGTGCAGCAGAAATTAGGGAAGTTGCAATGATATTTTTAGATGTGCACTTGTGACAGATCAGATTCCTGAAGACTTGAAAACTGTTGTCATAACACACTTATCAGAAAGGCATTAAGTAATGACAAGAAGAGGAGCAGAAAATTGGTTAGCTCAATATAAATTATGAGGAAACTACATTAGAAAGCCAAGTACAGAGAATAAATGCTTACAAAGACATTCCACATTCAAAGTAAAAAATAAAATTGCTTGAGTATTGCTTCAATTACTAATTTTGGTTACCATTTCAGACACTACTTCCCACCACTTGTGGGATATACTCTGACATTTACATTTATAATAGTTTCCCATCTAAAACCATGCATTTGTAGTTTCTAATACAGTAAATGTGGTCATGGTTCAAAATAAAAAAAGCTCATATAGATGTCACTGCTGATTTTTTAATAAAATATGTTGGTATGATTTTGTGCTTAGTCTTCTCATAAAAATATCTTGTCATCCTGTTATCTAATAGAGAAGTGCTAGATGCATAGATTAATTATTATTGTATATCCAACCATTCTAAACTCAAAATTATTTATTTTCATGCCTCTGTGGATTCTCACAGTTTGCTGATATAAGCTAAGCTTTGCTGATATAAGCTAAACTGTGCTTCAAGCTGGTTGAGCTTGGCTGGGACTTTGCAGATATAATTCAGGTTACTAATCAGTTGAATTCAAGATAGAAAAGTTATCTTGGACTATCTGGGTAGGCCCAATGCAATCACCTTTAAAAGCAGAAGAGGAACTCAGGCAGATGTGGATAAAGGAAAAATGAGAGATATTTGAAGTATGAGAAGTACTCCACCTGCCATTGCTGACTTGAAGATGGAGGGAACCATAGGAAAGGCATGAGAAGAAAATGAATCCTATCAACAAGTAGTGATCTTAGAAAAGAACCTTGAGCCTTAGACTAAATTGCAGTCCTGCCAACACTTTGATTTTGGCCTTGTAAGATAATGAGCAGAGAATCCACTTATCCTGTGCTAGACTTTTGATCAAAATTGTGAGATAAATGAGCATAGTTATAAGCTGTTATATTTGTGATAATTTGTTATGCAGTAATAGAAATCTAATATTCTATCTCAATCAATGTTCATTACTATAATGGTTTTAGTTTTTGAGACATTTCAATGTTGAGATTTATCACATAGAAAAATGATGAAGTTTATTAACTTTAATTTTATGTTTAACTTAAGGAATTATAATAATGACATTATATTTACTTTTAGTGAAAGTATAACCAATGTAAGGGAAGTATATGAATTGATGTGTGTTTCTAAATAGGTTTTGTGTTATAATAGAAAAAGCACTGGAATAGCTACCTAAATAGCAGACTTCAAGTCCAATAGTATCCGTGTGACACTGAACAAATTTCTTGTTTTCTCTGCATGCTATATTTTTTCTATTTAAAACTAAGTCTCTTCTCTAATCATAGGATTATAAAATTCTAATGTGTACAAATGTACTTTATAAAATATAAAACATAGTATAAATGTGACATTATTATTAGACTGTTAAGTGCAATATGAATGTTTGCGTTTTCTTACTTAATACAGAATAATTTCTATAATTCCACAATAATTAGATTTCACAGGATGTAGCTTTCTCAAAAATATAAATAAATTGATAGATGGGTAGGTGGATAGATAGTATAAGGTATATGTATTTAGATTTTAAAAAATCATTGTGTTCTAAGGAAGATTTAAAATATACTTAGAAAGCCACTCTTTCTGCATATATCATTTTAGAGGGTTACAATCATTGTAAATATCTCACTCATTAAATGTCACTGTGAAATTTACATTTTTTTAAAGCAAAGTTGCTCAAGCAGCAAATTCAATGACAAGGCTCTTTATATTATATATGTGGCATTATTAATTTTGCAGCATTTCAAGGAGATGCTAAAAATAGTGTGTCATTAAATCACAAATGTACAGTATTTTCTAAGATCTAGGTACTCACAAGTCTAAACTCACAAAGAAAAGATGAATGCATTAAAAAGCTCATTAATATAGATAATAGAGTGAGCAAAACAGATATTGCCTTAGAGGTACAATTATTGGTCAATAACTCCTTATTAGTTGTCTACGTTATTATCTTTATTTTAGTACTTCACTTCTTGTTCTTAAATCTAGTCATTTTCTTCTTACACCCTAGACCCTACCGTTTGTTTTTTTTTCTGACAAGCATATCAGCCTAGTAAAGATTTAACAAATCAATCTACTTTTAAGGATTTTCATTACATCTTTATTAATATTACATTTTAAAATTTATTTTTTTTCTTTTTCTATGGTTTTAAAAATATGACAATGATGTGCATTAATATACTTTATATTTATTTTGATAGGATTTGAACTTTTATCTGTGGATCCATAGTTTTCATCAAATAAAGATATTTCTTGGCCATTATTTCTTTAAATATTTTTTTCTTCTTCCATCAGGCCTTATTCTCTTTGTGCTTCATTCTATTACTATGTCTTTAAGTACACTGACCTTCTGCAGCATCTAATCTGCTGCTAATACCCTCAGGTATATTATTTCTTTCAAATATTGCTTTGTAACTCTAAAAGTTCTATGGTTTTTTAAAAAAATATTTTGGTCTTTTTGTTATCTTCTAGTTCTCCCTTCATCATATTCATAGTTTTGTTTATATACCTGAGCATTGTGGGCATACAAATTATAGCTATTTTCAGATACTTAGCTCTTAATTCCCTCAATGCTGTAATTTCTGTATCTTTCATAATTCATTTTTCTGTTGGTTATAGGCCATATTTTTCCCTTTTTTGCATATCTAGTAATTTTGTTTTGGATCCTGAACATTAAGAATATTACATTGTTGGTGATAGATTTATTATATTTCTTTAAAGAGGTTTGAACTTTTCTCTGTCTTATATGTTAGTTACTTGTCATTGGTTTGATCCTTTTGGAAAAGTTATTAGACATTGTGAAGGTGGGTTCAGAGAAATCTTTAGCCTGCAACTGATTTGAACTAACTTTTAAAGTGATAACCATCTGTGGACTATCTGATGTTCCATAAATTTAAATAAATTTAATCTTTTGGCATTTTTGAGTTGTAGGATTTCTTTATATTGATATTACCCTAACCAGCTCATAAAATGTCACCTCATTCCTGTAATGACAAGTGAAAAGTTAAATATTCAAAGAGACCTCTCTGTAGTTCCCTGAAGCTCTCTCTGTACATTTGAGCCTGCTCTACAACCTTTATCTCTGACTTCTGGCTCTTCAGCTCTTTGAGACTGCTTGCCTTTGTTTAGTTTTTCTTTTCCTGCACCACAGCCTGGAAACTGCTTTCAGAAAGTAATCTATATCAATTATAAGGCTGGCTTATTGCTTCCTTTTTCTCAAGCATCACAGTACTGTTCTAGCTGTTGTCTAATGTCTGAAACCTGTTATTTTATATGTATAAAATTATCTATAAATTAGTTGTTTACAACAGCAAATTCATTTTCATAGCAGTGCTTTATGGACAGAAATGGAAATATCTTTAAAGTCATTAAAAAATAATTTTCTTATCTCTTTCATTGAAAATGTTCAAAGGTAATAGTATAATATAGACAGAAGGATACTTAGTACCCAGATCTTTGCTTTAAAATGCTATATTACTTTGCTTTAACCACCAAAATGAAACAGAGCCTTTTAAAACAATTACTGATTTCAGACATGGTACAGGGAACATAAAAGATGAGCCTGGAAATTCTTTTTACCCTAAAAACTAAGAAATACTAAACAATAATAAGAAAACATATAAGTATACTAATATTAGATAAAGTAGACTTTAAGACATAGGGTATTACCAGGTATAAAGAATATTCATAATAATAAAAGAATTTAATAAGAGGATCTAAAAATATTAAACTTGTATGCACCTAATAACAGAGTTCAACAAAACATGAATTAATAACTATCAGAACTAAAGGGAGAACTAGATAAATCTGTCATTATTTTTGGACATACTGTATGACTTTATTTACATACATTTCTAGAACATTCAATACTATTATAATCTACAAAAAATCTCAATGATGTTTTGGTTGCTCTTGGTGAAGGGTTGACTATAAAGGGACTATGGTATTTTCTCAGGGTGATGAAAATACTTTTTTTTTGGACTGGTATGGTGGTTTCACAGGAATGCACATTGGTTAAACTCCTAGGGCTATACACTTAAATCTGTGCATTTTATTCCATGTAAATTCTCTCTCAACAAAACCTGAAAGAACTACCCAGTATTCTATGTAATACCCTTTGTCATTTACCACATTTAATACTGGTTTTTCTACATATTTATATGTATTATTCCCCTGCTGGAATTATAATCATGCCTAAGTTACTTACTTACCATTGCAATTGTGTAGTACTTTGCCCAATTTAGATCATTAATAAATATCAGTTGAGCAAGTAAAAGTTAATTATAAATATTTTAAATTGTACTGTGTTTTGTGTTTCATAGTAGGGCTTGGGAGAAATAATGTCCCTTCAGCTAAATTTACCCATTGCTTGATTCTGTATTGCCTACAAGCTAGAAATAGTATTTACATTATAAATGGTTGGAAAAAAATCAAAAGAAGAAAATATTGTATGATGAATGAAAATTTATATAAAATTCAAATTTCAGAATTCATAAATAAAGTTTCATTATAACACTGGAAAGTAAAAGGATGAGAAAAAGATATGCCATGCAAACACTGAGTATGATAAAACTGATATAATTTTAGGCTTCAGGGCATGGAGTATTATCAGACATAAATAAAAATTTATAAAGGTAAAAGTTGAAAGTGCTACTGCCAGAGCTGAAATAGAGCCCAGGATTCTGATTGGAACAAGCTCTCAATCCCTCTGAAACAAAACTTGCTATAGAGTAATTGGAATAACAAAATAAGTCCTAAACATAAGCCACAGAAATACTCAGCTATTTCACAAGATGCAAAGTAACAGATGGGGTCATGCATCAGATTTAGTAATAGGAGTGTAAGTGATTATGTAGGCTACAGGAGTGGATACAATTTAGAAGGCTGTGATATAAGGAGATAACTGGTTTCTGCCTACACAGTTTCAGCAGCTTTACAAAGATGAGATTTATAAATACTTTATAAATTAAAGAAATTAACTACAGCATCACTAAACTGAAAGTACCACCTACACTACTTGCAGAGTTTTCTATTAATAGTGAGTGAAGCATTAGCTGCCAAGCCCTTGGAATAAATTATTATGAAATTAGAGCTTGCAGAGATGAGTTATTGCCTCTCATATGCACATTACTTGTAGCAAGAAAATACCATATTTGGAGTCAATCTCTTGTAGAGTCCAAAAGCTACACAGTTACAATGACATAAGAGCTTAGACTTACGGCCTTATTAATGTTTTATAGAAATGAGATGGAGAAGATAAAATGGATGATAATTTAAATGTAGAAGAGATGGTTCTTCTGTACATCTTGATCCTTTTTTAGTCTTTTTCAGCTACTTGTAAGGGTACAAGCAGGCATTTCTTGTTTTACAAAAAACATTATTCTATGGCATCATTTATTAAGGAAGGAATAAAATTTTTATTAATTATGTGAAAGATTATAGTTAGAAAATGTTGAGATCCACACTTAATAAATTGTGATCTATCTCTGCAATGTGGGTCAAAGAGGGTTTCCAATCTGGATCACCTATCTAAAATTAGTTATAATAATTATAACTCTTAGTGGAAATAACAAGCTCTTTGGGAATTGCTTAATCAAAAAGGAAAGTTTATAACCAGAATAAAATATAAAGGTAATTTACAGTTTACTGGACTTCTTGTACCCAGGCCTCAGGAAAAAGAACTGAAATAAATGTCATTAGGGCTCTTCTTTGACTATTACTTTGGTCTGTGTTCTTGTTCACTCTTGCAGCTGACCAAACTCCTCCCATAGCTAAAAATGGCTGCCTTTAGTTTTCAAGTTTAGAACTTCCTATTGTAGAGGGATACCATAATCGAGATGAAATGTCTAGATTCCTTGCTAAGGATCTATCTGGACCAGGTGGTGTTGGTCACTTACCACCCCTATTCTAACCACTATGGGCCCTGCAGCCCTGCAACTATGTCTAGAGAAAGTGGTCTTATTGTTCTAATCTGACTAAGACTCACTAGTAAAACCAGTGCATATAGTAATAGGGTCAAACTGATATCAGTTGTCTAAAAAACTCCATTATTCATGAGACAAGAATGTTTTGTTTGCCCTGGCTTGGTTTCTCTTGCTTGCAACTTAGAACTCTAATAAATAGTGAAAACTAATAAGTATTGAAAGTACTCATAAAATCACTTCTGATAATTTGATTTTCATTTATAGTCCTCAATCCACCAACTTGGAAAGCTATTGAGAAAAAAATAATAAGAAAATTTGCTTTATATGAGTCCATGCCCTTTTAAAATTAACATCTACAAGCATTTGTCAGAATTTATTGAAAAGGTAATACGAATCTATACATTTAACTGTATATAAAATTTATCTAAAAAGCAACAAGAAAGCACTGGAAAAATATCAAACTTGTTTATAATATTTATGTTGCAGTATTTGTGGGAGTATACTAGATAAATAGATATGTGATAAAGCAAATATAGTAAAATGTTAATTGAAGCAGAGACATAGTATATATATATATAAATTTTTA
Organism: Macroglossus sobrinus; assembly: GCA_004027375.1. Classification (NCBI taxonomy): domain Eukaryota; kingdom Metazoa; phylum Chordata; class Mammalia; order Chiroptera; family Pteropodidae; genus Macroglossus; species Macroglossus sobrinus. Next base: position 303,715 of record PVKZ01001056.1, on the reverse strand, counting down.
CTATAAAATTCTTTAAACTTTTCTGTGTGTTTGAAAATTATCCTAATGAAATGTTGGAACAAAATAACACCTAATGAATCAGCACTTCCTAACATAAAGAATGCATTCTCATTTAATATATCTATGTACTTGAGAATCTAGAAGAATCTCTATTTCTACTATTTCATGATAGTATTTTATATTGCTTTAAACTCATTTACCTTTGGAGTTTCTAAGTTCAATGTGTACCTTTCTCACTGTTTATAATGTATCATCTTAAACATTCAAGTTTTTAATTCCACAATGAATAGTTATGCATTTTAGAAATATTTCAGAGATATTGGGTATCCATTTTTCTAAAATTTCTTTTAATAAGAGTCTTTTTAAAAGAGAGATTGAAGCGAATGTATGTAAATATATATATATTTTTGTCATTTAATAGATTTGGCCAGAAACACTGCTTCTTAAAATCCAAATTTATCATTTACCACCTCAGCCTTATCATGACAAATATTTGTTTTTATCCTTCACATTTCTCATTGACCTATTCCATGGGTATTTTATGTTTTATTGATTTTCTCAGCTACTACAGTATTGTACATGTACTTCATAATACAAAATTATTGGATTGTTCTGTCTCAATAGCTTAAGAACTGAGATGTTAATCAAGCATTGCCTAATAGACACCATCATAAATAGTGTCACAAAAATAATATAAAGAAAATAAAATTTATTTTAAGAAATATTGAATAGTTCATTTTGTTGAATGATTAAGATAGGTCACTCCTCTGACTCTCAGTTCTTGAAACTTAACAGCTTTACAAAAGGTAACATAAAATGCTTTTATCACCTTGTCTAATGCTCAGTAAATATAAGTGATAATTGCTATCAGTATGTTACTGTTGATTTGCACATTTTTAGCATGTTGACAGATTAAAATGAACAAAAGATGTTGTGCTCAAAAGTTTCAACATTTTTTTCATAAAAGTTTTGCCTTTTTTATTGATAACGCAGTCCTATTTTCAACTTAGAAACATTCTGACACCACAATCTTTTGAGTCTCAGTATGAATGATTTTGCTACCTAAGAATTTAAGATAATGAACTTCACCTAATGCTTTATATTCTTTGATAGGTCATTATTTTTCTTTTTTAAACCTCTAAGCTGGACTAGTGACTCTAGTACTCCATTTGTATGCAATTAGTCATTAAAGAAAGTAAAGGCTTTGTTCCTCAAATTATATATTATTTATTTTCTTTTTGAATTAAAGCTTTGCCATTTGTCATATAAGAGCTATTCCTATCTATTAAAATACTTTCTAAAATTCTCACTTTCCTTCAATGTTTGTTATATTTTTCAGTCACAAAGAACAAATAATGTATTAATTTTGCTGTCCTTCTTATCTAATGGAATTTCCCTTCCAACCCATCTTGTGTAAATCAACTGTCATGTGGCAAGTACCAGCTTCACAGATGGATCACTAATGGCAATCACACGATTTCTGAGTTTTGCAGCACAGGTGCTTAGATTGGCTTTGCTTGCCTGCCAGCAATATACAGATTTTTGGCAGACCCCCACAATTGTAAAAAGAAGCAAAGAGAGAGCGCAAAGCCATTCAGTTGGCACTCGTCCTTATCTGCAATGGGCCCTGCACGTGAGCCAGATTTACTGCTATCATTGCCCTTTAGTCCCCGAATCACTGTCATGTTCTTGATTGCTATCTGCAACTTACAAGGAAACAATTTTGGCCTCATTACAAATGTGAAAATTTAGTATGGAAATAACGTGTTTCATTATCCAGTATTTACTACCAACAAAGGAGTGGAAACTGAGAAACCTGAAGACAGTATTTTTTCATCTCAAATCAAAATAAAGTGTTTCTACAACAAAATAAAAATATATTTAAAATGAAGTTTTCTTTGATAAAGTCATATATTTGCTATTTTTAAAAATTAAATGCTTGATTTTTTAATCATAACTTTGTTCTTCATACTTACTTAGACACATATTTAGAGAAAGTGATTGGTATTTACATGTATGTGGTTGGGCCTGAAAATACTGCTTGTGAGTTATTTTTTCAGCATGAGTGCATGTGAAAATTTGTCTTTAGTGAGAATTTGTGCACTGGGCTGATTTCCAGAAATCCTAATATGAATTAGAGATACACTCACTCTTGAGTAATTCATGGTAGAGTTGATGAATAAAGTGAAAGTGATATTGCTAGGGGAGAGGAACTTGTGCCTAATGAGGGTCAAGGAAAGCAATAAAAAGAAATTGACATATACTTAGGGCTTAAAGAATGTATAGTACTCAATTAGGAAAGTATGCAGATGTAGGTAATTCAAACTAAGAGAAGTGGAAGAGCAGGTTTGTTTTGGAAAATGGGATTTATATGTGTTTGTTAGGATTAACTAGAGATATGGTTGTAGAGATAGTCTTACATCAGAAATGAAGATTAATTATTTATTCTAAGAAGTATAGGGTTTATTTAAATACAGGCAATGCGTATTATATATAACTCTAGAACAGAACACTTGAATTACATCCTTAACTAGTAAACATGTTATACTTCCTGAGTTTTTCCATCTTAGCTACCCCATCTCACTGCACCACAATACATTGAGTTAATTAAACCAAAAATCTTGAATCATTCCCAAGTCCTCCTTTTCCTTCACACCCATATTCAATCCATTGAAAAGCTTTGATGATTTCACTGTCAAAGCATAGTCTATCTTTTACTTGTAATAACAATAATAACTTTTACTGTTATTATTGACTTTCAAGCCACTATCATTTCCTGTCTGAACTATTTTAATAGCCTCCTTAGCGGTTTCTTTTCTTCTGCTTGGACATCTTTTCCCAGGAATCTATTTGTCACATGGCAGTCAGAATGATCTTTTTAAAAAGTCTAAATCAGAGGACATTATTGCCATATTATTTAAGATAAAATGCAGTCTTAATGCTTTTATAAGATTCTATATGATTCAACTTTATCTCCCGCGGTTCCTGCTATGCTTTCTAAACTTCATTCTTTGCCTCAAACACGATAAACTTATTTTTCCCCTTGAGGTCTTTTCACTAACCTAGAATATTCCTTCTCAGATTATTTGATTTCTGTGCTCCAAGAAGAAAGATTCATTTAATGTGAACCCTCGGAAAAATTTATATGCTGAGATAGAATCCCCATGGTCACTTGAGGGCCCCCATTTTATAAATAATAAGAGCCTTGTAGTCATTTACTGATGAGGGCTGCTCACGCACTCTGTATTCGAGTAAGAACGTCAGACTGAACTCAAGACTTCCCGCACTATGCCCTGCTCCTGTGAGCCACGTAAGTCATCTTCATAAGGCAGTTCCGGGCTTTGTCTATCACCCAATAGACTAAGCTCTGCACAATCCAATCAGAACTGCTCCATGACCACCAATCAAACGCATAAATCCAACCAATTAGGAATGCCTGATTCAGACCAATCAGAAAGCGTACAGATGTGGATATCTCATTTACATAAAATGGACATACTTGGGAACCTGGGCAGGAACTTCTGCTTTAAAAGGAGGCCTCCCCTTATCTTGGTTGAACACAACTTTGTTTGCTATCTGAACCTGAGTCTTTCAGGCGGCAGCTCCTTTTGTTCAAATAATGCTTTTTATTCTTCATTACAATCTGAAATTAATTTTAGTTTAGAGCATGAAGGTCTTTTTCTTGTTATTTTCATATCAGATTTAGGTAATACTGTCTTTGGGGACCATTTGTGAGCATTCAACTTCAGTTATCCTCCAGGCATGCACTGTCACAGTACTTTTCCAAGTAAGACCCTCTGATTAGCTGTGAAAGAAAGTAAGGAACTTGTGATAAAATGTGCAACAATGTGCTACTTTCTTTACTGAGAAAGTTTTGCTGTGTAACTAAAAATGTCAATAATAATACGTTGGGTGTAAGAATCTACAGAAGTCAGTCTTGTGGAAACTCTAGGAAGAAATAGCTTTATCTTGATCAGAAAATAGGCTGGATTATCTGACAACCTGTCTGGGCATGGTATTCTTATTTTTTGCCCTTTGTTACCCTCTTTTTACATTTTATCAACAGAAAAAATGGAGGAAGAGAGTGTGTAAGATGTTCAAAGGAATTATGTTAGGGTGTGATTATAATACAAAAATGTCGGTGCTTCTTTT